>JAQZBX010011352.1:0-42867 GCA_029593785.1 Cabassous unicinctus
GGACAATCTGAAGCTATGTTTTTTCAAAGTAGCCCCTTTCCAATTTCATGTATTTTTTGGGGGAGAAGTTTCATTGTTAGTGGTATTATCTACCTCACTTGTGGAATTCTAAGTCATAGCATGTATAATTTTTCACACTTATTGTTTGTGTAGTTTGAAGTTAAGAGGATTTTGAATAAGACAAAGTGACATTAATATCCCTTCTAGTGGTGTGGTATATTGACTCATGTTCCTCGAAAATTCCTGTTCAAATCCAAAACCCAATCCCATGGGTGTGAACCCATTTCTAAATGGGATTTTCAAGATACTCGTAAAATTAGGTGAAACTAAAGAGAGTGGGCCTCAATCCAGTATGACTGGAGTTCTTATAAGCAAAGAATATTTGGGCACAGACGAAGAATCCATAAGAGAAGATAGAATAAGACAGATTTCCAAGTTATGAAAGCAGAGATTGGGAAACCACCAGAATGCTTCAGACTCAAAGAAAACATTCTTTACCAATATCTTGATTTTGGAGTCCTATCCTGCAACATTGAGACAATGTCTTCTTATTGTTTAAGCCAAACAGTTCTGAGACATTTTGTTATAGCAGCCTTAGCAAAGTGAGATACAAGACTAAATTATTGACTCATACATTGAGATCAAGTAATTATACTTCTTGAATTAAAATATCTAAATATGCCTTTTGATGAGAGTGAAATTGGCAAGCCAAATAGGTACTCACAGAAAAATACAGAAGTACAAAAATGAAATTAAAATTCAACCATGAATATGTCATTTTAAAGTCACCACTGAATTTGATTTATATTTCTCTGTCTCTTTATCCCATATATATATATACTTTACTGTGATTAGGTTACAAATACAGAAATTTATTGCAAATATAAGAAAAAATTTAAGCTATTGACAGAAAGTGATAAAAAATTACAAGAAATCCTCTACTGAATAACCTCAAATGCATTCTTTCAGATTAAGATTTCTGTGTTTAAGAAAGACAGCTTTTTTCCCTATTGGAAAAATAACACTTTTTTTAAAAAGTAAATATGTAAAAGAACAAACAAAACACTGACCAATATAATTAAAGAGATCTCTCTTTGCCTAAACATGTATATATTTTCAGACATAAACAGAACAAGAGAACAAATCCTGGAAAGAAGTAGGAAAGGGAGAAAGAAAGAAGGGAAAACAGGTAGAGGAAACTTTAAAGCTCTATATGTTACAATTAATTTTACTTAACAATGTGACAAAAATACATAAGAATAATTAGAAGTTGGAACAAATGAATTGATAGATTGTGTATTTTAATTACTAATCTATCTTTTTAATATTAAACAACTTTATTTTTAATGAATAATAACATATAGTGTGTTTTTATATTTATCTAAATATTTCAAATCTATTCATCTTTCTATCAGAGATAATGAAACAAAATCATAGTTATAATTCTTATCCTCTTCCACTTACAATTTTATTTATATAATTATCTGAATGTTATCACAAACAACATCTAATTTCTAACTTATCAAATGTGCAGGATAATTTAATCGTTTTTTCTCTACATTAAAAATGACACAGGGAAGCAGATGTGACTCAAGCAATTGGGCTTCTGTCTACCATATAGGAGGCCCAGGGTTCGATTCCCATGGCCTCCTGGTGAAAGGCAAGCTGGCCTGTGTGGTGAGCTGCTTTGAGTGGAGAGCTGGCCCATGCAGAGTGCTGGCCCACATGGAGTGCTGGCCTACACAGACAGCTGGCACAAGATGATGAAACAGAAAGAGACAGAGAAGATATATAACAAGAGACCAGGGAGCTGAGGTGGCGCAAGAGAGTGGGCACCTTTCTCCACTTTTGAAGGTCCCAGAAATGGTTCCCAGTTCTTCCTAAAGAGAAGACAAGCAGACACATAAGAACACACAGAAGGCAGAGAGTGAGCACAAAACAACGGGGGGGGGGGAATAAATAAATAAATCTTTAAAAAAATGATACAACATGCAATGCCAATATTTATCCACAAAATACTAGAAGGGTCTCCATTCCTGTATTAATATTGACTCATTTATTATTTTTTCCACTATATTGAATGGCTGATGAGTGCCCTTACATATTTAATGCCTAACAATATACAACCTTGGTTGCTTAGAAAACTATGACACAAATTTGGAAATCTTCATTCATTTAATTTGACATTGTGAACTTACGTATTATCTTCTCCTATATAATTTTTTCTTTATTACTAGTTCATTTGGACTATTTTCTAAACATAATCTAACAAAATGCCTGAGTGATTTTCATATGTATAGTTAACTATTTTGGGATTCCAATGTTTTTTTATTTGTGTATATTAGTATAAGCGGGACTCACTGGGATATGGAGACTAATGATTACAGGCAGGAAATGTATTGAGGAGCTTTCTCAGCAATGCTGTTCTGAAGAAAAGACTTCAGTCTGCTCCTGGAAGGGGTTATGAATTTATACAGTACTTCAAAAGGTGAGGAAATGTTAATCAACAAGAGGGGGTTAGGATTTGGTTATGAATTAGGGACTAATAGGGGACCATAGAAGTGAATTCTTTCCCTTGTATGGTTAAAGGAGTCATGGGCTAGGGAGTAATGTACTCTTGGAATGTAAAAGGGGCTGATGGAGCCTTGGTCAGGAAGGAGTGGGGATTCTTATTTTGCTCTGCACCATTGTCTTTGTTCTTGTGAGGAGATGGTTGGTTGCATTTGTGCACAAAGGCTATGGTTTGTTCAATCAGTCATGTAGGTAATGGATGGTGGTTGCCCTTCTTTATGTCACATTCTGTTAATCATACATTGTGAACCTTGTAATAGAGAACCTCTAAGATTGTACTTTTCCTCACTTTTCCCATTTCTTTTCTGAAGTATTCCTGTGAAACCATTTTATTCTGTTGTGTCAAAATTGCATATTTGACCAGCTTTTATTATAAGCTTTTTTTTTTTTTTTTGGTTTGTTTTCTCTTTCAGATATTCTGATACTTGTAATTTATTTTGATAATTTATAACTATTTTCCTGTAAATATCCTGTGTCTATGACATTTCTCTTGTGATGTGTGCTCTTATAGTAATCACTTTTAGCCCTATTGCCCTTCTAGAGAGTTTGAAATAGCGTAGTGCATGAATACCCAGTTTTTAGAGCAGGCTAGAGGAATTCACAAGTGGGCTCCTTTATTCATTTACTTGATAATATTGGGCAAATTAATTAACCCATCTCTACAATATTTTATTCCACTGTAAAATTGAAATAATTCTTGGACCTGTTTCTTAGGAGATTTTTTAACATAATTTACATTTATACACCTAAGATGCATAGAACAGCATCTGGAAAATTATAAGTCAAGGTCATCATTTTTATATTTCCTTCTACAGAGGAGATCATTGAAATATTATCTCCAAAGGATATTAACAAAGGTCATTTTGTCTGAGGTACTGAGGTACTAGAGCCAATGTCTGAGCATTGGCTCTAAACATTTGGAAAATCTTTTGTAATAGGGGATTGGTTGAAAATTAAAACTGTTGTGCAAGTGAATCAAATGTGCGACTGGGAGAAATATTGGAGAGATTTTGCAGAAAGAGTGGATTTTAATCTACCCCATATAGTTAGCCACTATCCTTTAAATTAGAGCTTGTGAAAGAGAAGCAAGATGCACATTCCCAACATTCACAAATTTGAATTTTTACTTCCCAACACATTTTTTAATAGACTAACTTCCTCTTCAGCATTTTCTAGATTTTATTACCTAATAATATTCTCTCTACATTTTCTTTTTTTAGTTTGCCAACTCAAAACTTTGGGGAAACAGCATTAGTTATTATATTTAATATTATGTGTACCCTTGTCTGTGTAGTAAGAGAGCAAAGGACTTTTCAACACACTCATTTTCCCATGATGCATGGGAAGGTAATATATCTTTTACTGATCACCCTAGTAAAAAGTGATAGAGAAACAGTTAAACCCAGAAAATCTAATTAACTCCAGAACATTGCTGTTAATGACTGCTGTTTCCCCTCATTCATTCAATATGCATATTTCCTTCAGTTAAACCAAGTGTCAATTAATATATTCAAACTCTGAGTAGACATGTAGAAAAACTTTCAATTTGTACTATGTCCTAGTCTTGTCACCTTTGTTTGAGTACAAAACTTTTTCTACAATAAATCTCCAGGAAACTTATTTGTAGAAATTAAGCTAGAAAATGTGTAATGGAGCCATCCCTTCAGAATAAAGTTTTTATTTTTTTATTTTTAAAGATGCTTTAGATTGTATAAATATTGCATAAAGATGTAGGGGATTCATTATTGTGGTATATTTGCTACAATTGATGAACACATATTGAAGTATTGCTACTAATCGTGGACTATAGTTACATTATAGTTTACACTCTGACTTGCACAATTTTATAGGTTATGACAAAATGTATAATGGTTTGTATGTGTCATTGCAATTTTTATACAGGAGGTCCACAGACTCTTTGGAGGGGATGGAGAGCCAGGAGTTTCTGAACAGAATATTATTGCATATAATTGACTTATCATGTTGTATTAGTCAGCCAAAGGGGTGCTAATGTGAAATACCAAAGATGGGTTGGTCTTTATAAAGGGTATTTATTTGGGGTAGAAGTCCACAGTTACCAGGCCATAAAGCATAACTTTCTTCCCTCACCAAAGTCCATTGTCATGTGTTGGAGCAAGACAGCTGCTGACATTTGCCCATGGTTCAGGCTTCTTGGCTTCCTTTCTTCCCAGGGCTGCATTTCTCTCCGGGCTAAGCTCCTGTTTCCTCCACAAGGTCAGCTGTAGGCAATCAGGTGAAAGGTTCGCTTCTCTTCTCCTGGGGCCTTCTTTTCAATATCAAAGCTGCTTCTCAAAGACTGCTTCTTCTGTCCTTTGCATTGCCTTTTATATTCAATTCCCCACCCACCAAAGGGTGGGGCTCAATTCCCTACTGACATGGCCCAGTCAACACCCTAATCATAACTTAATCATTCCCAGATTAACAGATCAGATTACAAGCATGATTCAATTATATTTTTGGAATTCATAATTACATTAAATTCCCCAACGGTTACACATGTCATCCTATATATTGTTCACACTTTACAAAATGGAGATGATTCCAGTGATTCATCTCTTTGCCCCAGTGATCCATAATACAAAAAGAGGTTATCAATCTTTTTCACTAATTTCAGAGATATAAGTCCTACTACAGAAAGGCCTCCATTGTGTGTTATGAGTTAATCACCTTTATTTATAAAATGGTATTAGTTATGCAGTATCAAATTGAAAAAATAATAGAATGAATCATTTTCTTTGTCTTATTGTTGAGATGATCTCATGCAGCCTTTCCCATATTTTAGAGCTCTTATTTGTCAAGGTGAAGATTATAACCCCATTTTTTTCAAACTCTTTGTAATTTAGAAACATACATAATTCAAATTTGCAAATTAAGAGGGATACTGTTTAATTTGTGTCCAAAGAACAATTTTGTTTTATGAATTTCAACTGAAATATACATGTATCTTTAAATTTGTGGACTAACACAATGTAGAAGAGAAAAAGTGGAGTCATATCTTTATTTTGCCCAAAGAAAAAAATATCAACCTAGAATTATATATCCAATGAAAATAACTTTCTAAAATAAAGATAATAGTGACTTTTTTTGCTTTATTTTGTACATTTAAAAATGAAAATACATACAATTAAAAACTAAAAGTAAACACAGATGAATAAATATATACATTTCTGAATTAAATATAAATGGATAAACATAAAAATTTTTTTGACTCAAACAATATGTTTACACAATATATTTGGTTCATAGTAAGGCATTCATACAGTATTTGTCCTTTTGTGTCCTGCTTGCTTTGCTCAACATAATGTCCTCCAGGTTCATCCATGTTGTCATATTCTTTAAGACTTCATTACCTCTTACAGCTGCATAATATTCCATCATGTAAATAGACCACAGTTTGCTTATCCATTTGTCTGTTGATGGACACCTGGGTTGTTTCCAACTTTTGACAATGGTGAATAATGTTATTATGAACATTGTTATGCAGATGTCTGTTTGTGTCACTGTTCTCAGTTCTTCTGGGTATATACCCAGTAGTGGTATTGCACGGTCATGTGGCAAGTCTATATTCAACTTCTTTAGGAACTGCCAAACAGTCCTCCTTAGTGGCTGCACCATTCTGCATTCCTACCAACAGTGAAGAAGTGTTCCTATCTCTCCTCTCGACATCCTCTCCAAAACTTGTAGTTCTCTGTCTTTTTAATAATGGTCATTCTGATAAGTGTGAAATGGTATCTCATTGTAGTTTTGATTTGCTTTACCTAATCATGAGAGATGTTGATTGTTTCATCATGTGGTTTTTTTGCCATTTGTATTTCATCTTTGGAGAAATGTCTATTCAATTCTTTTACTCATTTTTTAATTGGATCATTTGTCTTTTTATTATTGAGTTGTAACTTCTCTTTATATATCCTGGATATTAAACCCTTATCAGATATGTGATTTCCAAATATTTTTTCCCATTGAGTTGGCTGCCTTTTCATCCTTTTGACAAAGTCCTGTGAGGTGCAAAAGTGTTTAATTTTGAGGAGATCCATTTATCTATGTTTTCTTTTGTTGCACGTGCTTTGGGTGTAAGGTCCAAGAAACCACCACCTACTACAAAGTCTTGAAGATGTTTCCCTATATTTTCTTCTAGTAGTTTTATGGTCCTGGATTTTATGTTTAGATCTTTGATCCATTTTGAGTTGATTCTTGTATACAGAGTGAGATAGGGGTCCTCTTTCATTCTTTTGGGTATAGATATCCTGTTCTCCCACAACCATTTGTTGAAGAGACTGTTTTTTCCCATTAGCATGGGTTTGATAGGTTTGTCAAAAACCTGTTGACTGTATAGGTGAGGGTTTATTTCTGGGTTCTCAATTCTATTACACTGATCGATGTGTCTATCTTTATGCCAGTACCATGCTGTTTTGACCACTGTAGCTTTGCAATATGTTTCAAGACAAGGCAGTGAAATTCCTCCCACATTGTTCTTCTATTTTAGAATGCTTTTGGCTATTCGGGTGCACTTACCCTTCCAGATGAATCTGGTAATTGCCTTCTCTAATTCTGTAAAGTAAGCTGTTGGGATTTTGATTGGTATTGCATTGAATCTATAAATCAGTTTGGGTAAGATTGACATCTTCACGATATTTATTCTTCCAATCCATGAACATGGAATGTCTTTCCATTTCTTTAGGTCTTTTCAAATTTCTTTTACGATTGTCTTGTAGTTTTTTGCATATACTTCCTGTACTTCTTTGGTTAAATTAAATCCTATGTATTTGAGTCTTTTTGTTGCTATTGAAGATGGAATTTTTCCCCTGATTTCCTCCTCAGGTTGTTCAGTACTAGTGTACACGTTACTGATTTTTCATATTGACCCTGTGTCCTGCCATTTACTGAATTCATTTATGAGCTCAAGTAGCTTTGTCATGGATACTTCAGGATATTCTAAGTACAGGATCCTGTCATCTGTAAACAGTGAGCATTTTACTTCCTCTTTTCCTATTTGGGTGTTTTTAATTTTTTTTTCTTGTCTAATTACACTAGCTAGAACTTCTTGTATAATGTTGAATAAACATGGTGAGAGTGGGCATCCTTGTCTTCTTCCTAATCTTAGAGGGAAAGCTTTCAATCTTTCCCCATTGAGTATGATGTTGGCTGTGGGTTTTTCATATGTGCCTGTTATCATATTGAGGAATTTTCTTTTATTCCTATCTTTTGAACTGTTTGTATCAAAAGAGGATGCTGGATTTTGTCAAGTGCCTTTTCTGCTTCTATTGAGATGATCATGCAGTTTTTTTTTCATTCAATTTGTTAATGTGATGTATTACATTCATTGATTTTCTTATGTTGAATCAGCCTTGCATACCAGGAATAAATCTCACTTGTTCATGATGTATAAGTTGTTTGATATGCTGTTGGATTTGATTTGCAAGTATTTTGCTGAGAATTTTTGCATCTGTGTTCATTAGAGAAATTGGTATGTAATTTTCTTTTCTTGTAGAATTTTTATCTGGCTTTGGTGTTACAGTGATGTTGGCTTCATAAAATGTGTTGGGTAATTTTCCCACCTCTTCAATTTTTTGGAAGAGTTTAAATAGGATTGTTGTTAATTCTTTTCAAAATGCTTGGTAGAATTCCCTTGTGAAGCCATCTGGTCCTGGACTTTGCTTTGCTGGGAGATTTTTGATGATAGATTCAATCCCTTAAATGTGATTGGTTTATTAAGTTCTTGTATTTCTTGTAGCATCAGTGTAGGTTGGTTGTGCATTTCTAGAAATTTGTCCGTTTCATCTAAGTTGTCTAGTTTGTTGGCATATAGTTTCACATAAATATGATTCTTTTTATTTCTCTGAGGTCATTTGCAACTTCCCCCCTTTCATTTCTGATTATATTTATTTGCATCTTCTCTCTTTTTTTCTTTGTTAGTCTAGGTAGGGTTTGTCATTTTATTGATCTCAAAGAATCAGCTTTTGGTTTTGTTGATTTTCTCTATTGTTTTTCTGTTATCATTTTCATTTATTTCTGTTCTAATCTTTATTATTTCTTTACTTCTGCTTGTTTTTGGGATTGGTTTGCTGTTCTTTTCTAGTTTCTCTAATTGTTCATTTAAATCTTTGAGTTTAGCTCTTTCTTGTTATTTTAATATAGGCATTTAGGGCTAAAAATTTCCCTCTCAAGACTGCTTTCACTGTATCCAGTAAGTTTTGATACGTTGTGTTCTAGTTTTCATTTGTCTCAATATATTTACTGATTTCACTTGCAAGTTCTTCTTTGGCCCACTGATTATTTAGGAGTCTGTTGTTCAGTGCACACATATGCAAATTTACTTTTTTCCTGTCTATTATTGATTTCTAGTTTCAATCCATTATGTTTTGAGAAGGTGCTTTGTATAAGTTTAATCTTTTTATATTTATTAAGAGCTGAATTATGACCTAACCTGTGATCTATCCTGGAGAAAAATCCATGGGCACTTGAGAAAAATGTATAACCTGCTGAGTTTGGATGCAGTGTTCTGTATATGTCTGTTAGGTCTAAGATGTTTATCATATTATTCAAGTTCTCTGTTTCCTTGTTGATCTTCTGTCTAATTGTTCTATCTAAAGATGTGAGTGGGGTATTGAAGTCTCCAACGATTATTGTAGAAATGTCTATTTCTCCCTTCAGTTTTGCCAGAGTTTGTCTCATGTATTTTGGGGCACCCTGGTTAGGTGCATAGATATTTATGACTGTTATATCTTCCTCATGGATTGTCCCTTTTATTAATATATAATGGCTTTCTGTATCTCTTATAACTTTTTTGCATTTAAAGTCGGTTTTTTTCTGATATTAATACAGCTATCCCTGCTCTTTTCTGGTTACTGTTTGCATGGAGTATCTTTTTCCAACCTTTCACTTTCAGCCAGTTTGTATCCCTGGTTCTATGGTGAGTTTCTTATAAGCAGCATATGGATGGCTCATACTTTTTATCCATTCTATCAGCAAGTGTCCTTTGGTTGGCGGGTTTAATCCATTCACATTCAATGATATTACTGTAAATGCACTATTTACTTCCTCCATTTTAGTCTTTGATTTTCATATGTCATCTTGTTTTGGGCTCTCTTTTTGCTCTTTTGGTTATCCTTTCTGCTATTCTTTCTTCTGTACTCTCCTCCAAGCCTCTCTCTCCTGAATTTTTTTTTTCAGGTTCTAAGGCTTCCTTTAATATTTCCTGCAAAGGTGGATTCTTTTTTGCAAACTCTTTTAGTTTCTGTTTGTTGGTGAATATTTTATATTCACCTTCATGTTTGGAGGGCAGTTCTGCTGGATAAAGAATTCTAGGCTGGCAGTTTTTCTCTTTCAGTTTCCCAATTCTATCATACCACTGTCTACTCACCTCCATGGTTTCTGAAATAAAATCTGCACTAAGTCTTTCTGGATGTCCCTTGTACATGATCATTTGCTTCTCTCTTGCTGCTTTGAAAATTTTCTCTTTATCTTTGATATTTGACATTCTGAGTAGTATGTGTCTTGGCATAGGTCTATTTGGATTTTTTCTGATTGGGGTACGGTGTGCTTCTTGAATATGTAAGTTCATTTCTTTCACGACAGTTGGGAAATTTTCAGCTATTATTTCCTCAAATACCCTTTCTCCCCCTTTTCCCTTCTCTTCTTTTTCTGGAACTCCCATGACACTTATGTTGTTATATTTTGTCTTGTCATTCAACTCTCTGAGCTCCTACTCAATTTTTCCATTCTTTTCTTTCTCTGTTCTTTTCTTTCTTTTTTTTGCGGGGGGGGGAGTGCTTCTTTTTTATTTCATTTTTTTTTATTATTCATAAAAATCAAGATTTTTCACAGTACATACCAATATTTGTAAAATGATATATAAATATATATGCATTTATGTGTATTTTCTTACATAAATGTTATTTTATATATATATATTTTAAAGGTGCTTAGATTACCTAATTATTACTCAGAAATTAAAAGGATTCCCATGCTCCCCACCTCCCACTCCTCCCACAACATCCCACGTTTTCACTACTCTGTCTTCGTTTTCACTTATTCTTTCTTCTATCATTTTGAGTATGCTGTTGTATGCTTCAATTGTATTTTTGACCTCACCTATTGTGTGTTTCATTCCCATGAACTCTGTTACTCTTCTGTTCAGGATTTCAAATTCTTGTTTGCATTCACTCAATGTCTTCTTGATGTCATTTATCTCTTTAACTATATTGTGTTTCAACTCATTAATTTGATTTTTTGAAATTTGTGCTCATCTCACTGATTAGTTCTCTCAAATTCTGCATCTCTTCTGGGACTTTGATGTATTCCTTTTTTAGGACCATGTCTTCTATTTTCTTAGTATGGCTCATAATTTATTGCTGGTGTTTAGGCATCTGGTTAGGATGTAGTTTACTCAGATGCTCAATCTTTTTCTTTTTTATAGAGATTTAGTGGCAGCAGGCTGTGAGTTACCACAGCTTTTTGATATTTGGCTCGACCTGGATTGTTAGGATTGTCCTGCTGGTTTCTCAAACTGGGCACTGGACCCAGTAATTGGTTGTAGAGTCACTTCCTAGGGCCTTGGGAAGGGAGACCATAGACATCAGAGAAAGCCTCTCCTATTTATTTTTAATTTTCTTATGTGCACTTCCTTGGTCTGCCAGGAGAGGGTGCTCTTTGGCAGCTCTCAATTCAATTCCTGGTTGGAGTATATTTGTTGTGACACAGACCAGATCAATGTGATAGTGCTTCCTATCTGGAGACTAAAATCCTTATTATTCAAACTTTCTGAGACAGTTCTCCAGTCTTCTCTGGCAGCCCCCTCTGTTTTCCATGCTAGTAAATATTTCCACTCCCCTCTGAGTCCTCAACAATCAGTGGCTGTTAGTAAAGGAGGAGATTAGGAGGTTTGTATATCTTTAACCCCTTGCAGGCTCCAAGGCAAACAATGGTGCAGCCCCTCCCAGTCTGAAGGGCTCTCGGGACACAGCAGACCAAACTTGTGAGTCAAAAGCTAAGTCAGCCTCAGCTTCACTCTCCCCTCTCCTGTGGAGTCCTCGGCAATTAGTACAGGCTAGAAGAGAGGAAGGTTGTGAGGGTCAGATTTCTCCAGTCCTTCATTGGCTCCTAAGGTAAACCACTGTGTAGTCCCACCTGGCATGGAATGGTCCATGGGGCACCACAGCCCAAATTTGCAGGTCAGAACCTGAGTCAGCCTTAGACTGTGTCCCTCTCTTTCCCCTTTCCTGGAGTGGTAGATCTCTGGAGCCCCCTTTGTCTTTAGTTGCAGGCCCAGAACCCTGAGAATTCTAAATAGTCTTTAGTGTGAGGGAGGGTGCCAGCAGCAGCTGCTGCTGGTTCCAACTCACAGTTCTTTCATCGCTGTTTCCCTTTTTTGTCCCTCTCCCCTCTGAGTGGTGTGCAGCCTTCACTTGCTGTCCTAAACCCTAGAAGACCTTTTCCAGGGCTGTTTCAGCCTGTCCTCTAGCTTTTTTCTGGAGAAGAGATTCTTGTGTCTTACTAGTTCTCCATCTTCCTGGAAGTCCAATATTGACTTTTACAGTAATTCACAATCAACTGAATTCATCTTCAGAAGATGCACATTACAAGAGTTTAAAAGGAAATCATTTAAGAGGAAGGATAAATTATATGGGTTGAAAATATAGATCTACACAAAGGAATTAAATACATCAGTGAAAGTAACTATATAGATAAACAAATATCTCTTCTATTATTAAAAAACCTGTAATAGATAATTGACTTCATAAATAAAAATAGCAAAAATATTTTGAGTCTTATATTTGTATGTCAAATGTATGAAAAAATTGTCCAAATGCCATGAGGGGATATTTAGAAGTATATCCTTGTAATATTCTTATACTAAGGGTGAAGTGGTATAAAATTAAATGAAGGTAGACTAATATGAGTTAAACATGTATACAATGTATTCTAAAGCAAAAAATAATATTAGAAAACATTGAATTACATCTAACAAGGAAATGAAAAAGATAAAATATGCATAATTAATCCAAATTATAGCCAAAAATTATTAATAAACAAGGCACATCTAGGTAAAACCTAAAAAACAGCAATATAATTAAACCTAAAAATATCAATAATTATGATTAGTGTAAATAGCAATAAAAAAGAAGCAATTTTCTGATAGAATTCAAAAAAAACAACTCAATTCTACATAGCCTTCAAAAATGCATTTTAAATTTTTTTATAATTTGAAAAATAAAGATATATAATGCTTATGCTAAGTAAAGGAAATTTGGAATTATTAAATTATTAAGTTAGCATCAGACACAGTAGATTTCAGAGCAAAATGTTAAGAGGGATAATGAAAGGCATTTAAAAATGATATTGGGGTCATAAATAAATCCC
Source organism: Cabassous unicinctus (assembly GCA_029593785.1). Taxonomy (NCBI): domain Eukaryota; kingdom Metazoa; phylum Chordata; class Mammalia; order Cingulata; family Chlamyphoridae; genus Cabassous; species Cabassous unicinctus. The sequence goes on from JAQZBX010011352.1 coordinate 12,952, forward strand.
AAACCTACATGAACCAAATAATAGATCTATAAACAAGTGATGTTAATCTGGTAAAACTGCCAGAAAAATACATATATGAACACTTAGAATTGGAGATATTTTTGTAATACCTGCCCTCTCTTCATTGACACCTGAGAACAAAGATAATATTCTGTAATGGTTTCCATTTTTTGAACTTCATACAAATTTTCCTCATGGCTCACTGTATGGTCTATTTATCAAGACCAATGTGCATTTGAGGAATGTTAAATATGTAGCATTGGGGTATAAAGTTCTACAAATGTCAGTAAGGTCTACTTGAAAAACTGCATTGCTCAAGTCTTCTAGCTGTCCTTATTTTTATCTGATATTTTATCAGTTGTTGGACCTTGTATTAGTAAGGGTTCTCCAGTGAAACAAAAGTGACATGTAATGCAAATATTTTGACATTTATTATAGAAATTGGATCTCATGAATGACCATGGGGATGAAATAGTTCAAATTCCAAAAGGCAGGTAAAAAGCTGGAAACTTCTATGAAGTTTTTTGATAAAATTCCCAAGAGAAGCGGGCAGGCTGAAATAAAGATGGAAATTCTTCCTTCTAATTGCTGTGATCATCTGTCCTCCTTTTAAGTCCTTTGACAGATTGGATGAGACTCTCCTCATTGTTGAAGAAAATCTCCTAAGTTGATTGTAAATGTTATCAACTAAAAATGCAATCAATTTACTAATGATTTAAATCCAGAGACTATCCTCACAGTAATAATCAGGCTAGTGCTTGCATGCCAAACAACTCGACACCAAGTTGACACATGAAATTAAGCATCACAGAGTGTTTTGTTTTTCTGAAGCTACTCAGGCAAAATACCAGAAATGTGTTGGCTTTTACAAAGGAAATTTTTCTGGGGTAAAATCTTACAGCTCCAAGGCTGTAAAAATGTCTAAATCAAGGCATCATCAGAGATGTTTTCTCAACAAAAGGCAGCTGCTGGATCCTGGATTCCTGTCACATGGCATCGTAAGATGGCAGCCAATCACTGGAGTCCTCTCTCTCAAAGGGCAGCGTCAAAATGGTGGCTCTTGTTCTCTGTGTGTTTCTGCTGTCTTTCCTAATATAAGACCACAGCAAGAGGGCAGAGACCTAACTTGTGTCATGCTTCACTTTTTTTTGTTTGTTTGTTTTTAAGATTTTTATTTATTTATTTATTTATCCCCCCTCCTTGCTGCTTGTGCTTGCTGTGTCCATTCGCTGTGTCTCTTCTCCGTGTCTGCTTATATCCCCGTTGCTGTGTGGTCCCACTGCATCAGCCCACCGCACCGCGCAGGTTGGCCTGCCCTTACAAGGAGGCCCCGGGGAAGTGAACCCGAGGCTTAACACATGGTAAATGGGGGCTCTATCAATTGAGCCACACCCACTTCCCACCGTGAGGTCTTGCTGCATCAGCCCACTGGGCCGCAGGGGCCAGCCCGCCCTCACAAGGAGACCCCAGGAAGCAAACCCGGGGCCTCCCATATGGTAAATGGGAGCTCTATCCATTGAGCCACACCCACTTCCCTCATGCTTCACTTTGATTGGTAGTCCAATCAAAGGCTCTAAAGTGATCTAAACACTACTGATCTAATTAAAGTTCCCGTAAATGAATCGAATCAAAAGTCCCCATCTAAAGGCACAGGATTGGACTAGATAAAGAGCATAATTTTCTGGAGTCCACAAATGACAAACCAGGACATTGAGCTTTAAATTAAAAATGTTTAATTATTGAATTGCTTTCTGATTTCTTCTTTTAGTTCTTTTAATTTTGCTTTATTTACTGTGATTTTATATTATTGTGCCAATAAAATTACTATGGAATTTATTTGAATCAACATTACAGAATGAGCTTAAAGTGTCATGTTAAAAATGATGTTTTCAGTTAGGGAATAGGTTTCCAAATTGAATCTTATACAATGGGGTATTGATTGATGTGTGAAAAATAAAATTTAAGAACGTCTGTTTAAATGTATTGTGCTGACATTTTCTTAAATACATTACTTTTTGCACATTGCTAAACAATGCTGTTCTATAACATAAACGGAAATAATGTATAAATGCACTGTCATATAGTAGGGAACATAGTACTATTTTACTGAAACTACTTTGTAATAAAAAGAATATTTTCAGGCAGGGTAATAATTTGCCAAGTAATAAATCTGATCATTTATCACATCAGTACATTATGATAATAGCAATCTTAGAATTAACAGAAGTGAGAGTGCTGGATGTAGTGACAATGATTTACCTAATTTACATATCTAGAAATAGGAACAGTAATATTTTATTGAATTTTTCTACAAGATTGCATGTGTTTGGGAAATTATCCAGTATGGCAACCCATTTTTCAACCACTGGAGAGTAATGTGACTAATCCAAATGTTATTATAGGAATATGACCCATAACAATGAGAAACCAATAAGAAAGTCTACTTAAATACACAATTTCATGATTTTATCTTCCAAATACATTGAAAGGATACATTAGAAGCAATATATGTGGAACTAGAAAAAAAATACTTTTTCTCCTTGGAATAGGGACTTTAATGCCTGCAATTTGTAATCTTAATCCTAAAATTTCTCAACATAGCAGTCACTTTCATTTTATTTGCATTAATATTTGCATTGAGTGAAAATAATTATTTAAAATTTATACTGCCATATTTAAAAAAGGTATATTATCACTCATCTCTTTCACTAACCACTGCTTTCTCAGATTCTTCTTTTGTCTTCAGCTTTCAGTCAAGTCAGGTCACTGAATTTGGAAATGAGAAGGAAATTCAATTTTGAATCATATTTTAAGTCACATCATCAAAATGAGAATGGCTTCAAACAATTATCCTATACTTTTTCCTGGATAAATCATTCTCCTAATAACTCTCTTTACAGCCTCCTTTATCTGTTTGTTTCTAAGACTATAGATAATAGGATTCAATAAAGGTGGGACTATACAATAGGGCACAGAGGTGACCATGTCCTGTATTGTGGGTGAGGTTGAGGTGAGGTTCACATACACAACAGCAGCTGAGCAGATGAAGACAGTCACCATGAGGATGTGAGGGACAAGAGGTGGAAAAGGCCTTTCCTCACTCTTCCCTGGTTGGAAACTTAAGCACTGTAGAAAATATGTGCATAAAAGATTTGATGATGAAGGCAAAATAACCACCATCCATCCCTACCACACAGATAAAAATTAAAATATCATTGCTGAAGGTTTCAGAGCTCGAGAGCTTCAGTAAAGAGGCCATATCACAGAAGAACTGATGGATCACATTGGACTGACAGAAGTGAAGCTGGAAAGTATTGCTAGTGTGGATTCCAGAGAAGGCCAGTCCACTGAGTATGGAGGCCAGATTCATCTGGACACAGACCCAAGGGTTCATGATCATAGGGTAGTGGAGGGGCTGGCAGATGGCCACATAGTGGTCACAGGCCATGATGGTGAGGAACAGAAGCTCTACTGTAGCAAATGCAATCACAAAAAAGATCTGAGCTGCACATCCAGCCATGGAGATCACTATGTTGTCATGGAGGAAAATGACACATGCCTTGGGTATGGTAACAGAAATGTAACAAATGTCCAAAATTGACAGATTCCTAATAAAGAATTACATGGGGATGTGGAGACTTTGTTGGATCATGGTTACTGTGACAAAAAGATGTTTTCCCAAAAGCATTGCCAAGTACATCAGTAGAAATATCATGGCATGTAAGGCTGATCTCCCAGACATCAGAAAATCTTGTAAGCAGGAATTCAGTCACTGTGGTAGAGTTGGGCACCTTAGAAAAATTGGCCATGGTCATGGGAAGACAGACCAATAATCCCTAAAAAAAAATAAAATAAAAGAATAATAAAGATGGAGAATAAATGAGCCTAACTACATTCATTGTCTCACATTAATACAACTTTAGTCTCTCTAGTTTATTTTTTGTTAGTAGGATGTAACATAATGTTTCCTCATGCTTTTTAGTCTCCCTGATTGGGAAACTTATTACCAGGGTAGGAGTAGCAGTAAAATATAATCAAAAGCTTGTGCCTATGTTCGTATATATTTCTATCACTTACCAGTTATAAAATGGATTTATTATAAGTTAAAGGATTGCCTGGAAGATTAAAATATTTCATATAGGTAATTTCTAAGCATCCCTAAATCATTAGTAATATTCACAGAAAGTTAATATTTTTGACACTATGATGACAAACTGAATCTGAGTAAAGATAGAGGGGTACTATTTATTCAGGACCTCTCAAAATTTTATAATCAATTATAATCTATTCCTTGGCAACCAGGTTTTAATCTTCACTTCACCCACTATGAATTTTGACACTGATTCATTTGAAATTTAAGCTTCAAAATGTCCATTCTCTGGTGACCATATATTCACTGGCTATACATATAATCTTCCTAATCCCTGTTAATATATATATTTATTTTGTTATTTTATTCTTCAAAATATTTTTGTCAATTCTTAACTATTTCTTAGATGTTTTCTAGCTTCATTGTGTTAGTTCAATATCCTAGATAAAATAATCAATCAACTGTATTAGCACCACATTTCATTTATTTTTAGTTTTATAATAGTTTACCTTATTCAATTATTATGTACTTCAATTCTCATTACAACTCTTAAAATTGGGAAGCAAAATATGCATAAAAAGAGTAGGTAATTGAAATATCAAGAACACTTATTAAGCCATGTAAATGTCAGTAGAATGGTGGGCATTCAGTGTCAGATATGTCTGCTCAGATAGTGCATCGCCACAGGAGCATTTTCTCCAGCACAGCCCCTGATCCTACTTAGATTCAATGTTTCCCACCACGATAATCCAAAATTCTCATTCAGGCCCAGTACTCACCAGTAAAGTAACATTCAAATGTTATGAATACTGTAGGATACATGAGACGCAAATTTTTGGATCCACTAGTAAATCACAATGATCCAGAGCTGAAATGTGTCTCCACTGATTTCCTACATATACATGATTAGGTGTTCCATAAGAACTTTCAAAACTATTTTTATATTGCTTAATATATTAATATTCTTGACCTTACTCAACAGTATGTTATAACTTCAATTCAGAATTATTTATTATGATTTGAGTTTCAGCACATCTAGAAAAGTAAAAGTTGTTTATCACCCAGTCTCTATTCAATAACAGTGTGCACTGTCTTTATCTATTTAAAATATTGTAAGAAATTTTGTCCTAATACATTTAAAATTTCAATATTTAAAAAATCATATATACTTTCAATCATATGCCTCCCTTATCTGTTTTCCTGGGGTGAATGGAATCATTTATTTCTAAGGACAATTCACCACTCCAATCTTCATTCTCTCTCCTTTTTCACTGACATAAATGTTTCCCACTAAAAGCCAACATAAGTGTCTCTTACTTCTGCATGTACTCCTTGAATTTAAATAGATGCTTAGATTTCTCTGTTAAAAAAAAAAAGTCATTTGCAATTCTTGATATGTAGCTATTACCTGTGGGGAAAATGAATTCCTTTATTAGCAATATATGGTTAACTACATTAAGTGTTTTGATTCTTTGGTTTTATATTTATGTTTTCCCATAAATTCTGGACATGTTTCAGAACTTGAATAAGCTGAGATAGAAAGATATTGCATCATGTGTGGGTCATTAAAGGATGTTGTATTCATACCAAATCCCTTCATAATGTTCCCTTTCACAATTAGCCTTAGCTAAACCCTTATTAATCGTAATGTGAAAACATTTTCTTCTTAACTTGGTTAAACTGTCTGTTTTCCTTTTTGACTTGAATCCACTGAATGCACATTTTTAGACTTGCTTACACTTTCACTCTTTATTTCTCAATGTTAATGCATGTCATATATTTGTTTTGTTGTTTCCATTTTCTCATGACAAATATAACTACTTATAAAAGAGAGAACATCTGCTAAGTGTAGGAAGCCAGGGCCTGTGTCACTTGCAGACTGATTTACTCATCTCAAGAAGAAAAAAAAGTGTTTTTTTGTTATGATACTCTTTATTTCAGGATTCTTCAAAATGTTTCAATAATGTATCAATATTTTATAATTGGAACATAGAATGAACAACTTTTATTATTTCACAATAACCAAACAATTGTAGGTTTCCATCTTCAATTATTGATCTTTCAGCATAGCAGAGGTAAATCTGCAAATTTCAGGAAAAGATATATTTTACATCCAGACTCTGACATTTTTTTTTTGCTATGTATCTTTTGAGAACTTCACAAATTTCTTTCACATTCAGTTTCCTTTCATATAAAATTTGTAAAAAGGTGTACTTCATGAATTTAATATATGCAAAAAAAATTAAAATAGGGATTGTCATAATGGTAGTTACTGAAGCAAAGTAAATCAATGAGTATTAAACATTAAAAACTGATTAAGCATGTGATTCCTTCAGCACTTTCATTTCTTCCATCTTAAATTCGTATAATAATTATTATTATTTTTAAAGCAAACAATGAACTAAGGAAATGTGAGCACATGGGATTTGCTAAAATGATTTTCTGTTAAAAGAAGTATTACTTAACATAAAGTGTTCTGTACAGATAGAGATTGTAAAACTGATACTATTGTTAAGCAGTATACAGGTTGCAGGAGGATAACCAGCAAAGTTCTCCTGAGATAACTAGATCATTGCACAGGTGTTCCCATCAATTTGTAAAAGCAATCAATTCTGTTAAAACTGTTTGAACTGAAGTTTTTTGTTTTTTTTTACTGCATTGAATAAAAAAGATGTTTGTCACATTATTTGAGTAACTTCCATATTGATATTTTTAATAATGGTCCCATTGAAAATTTCTCCCCAAAAAATAAGGTCAGCAGTGGAAGAAAGAAATGGGGTGATTATTGGAGGAAAGGAAAAGAAGAGAGAAAAAAGAGTTAACAACCCACCATCAGAAGTTAACATTGTTTTTCCTTACATTGGATAGATAAGTTAGGATTTCTGGTAAGGGTATGCTGATGTTTCATCTGTAGGCAAAGATGAGTGGGCATATTCAGTAGAGATTAATAAGAACCTGAATGGAGTCTTTCCCTCATAATAAGAGATTTCATGTGTTTATTTCTAAGTGGTTGTCTCCAATAGCATCAAAGAAAACTCCTGGGAACAGAGGCTTTGGCATCAATAGTAGCCAATGTCCACAGGTAATTTCAATGAGATAATTGGTTCTAGATGGTTAGAGAAGAGGACTCAAGTAAAATCTGTCTATGAACAGAACTTTTCTATATTGAAATATATTTGTGTCTTTAAACTTATGGAAAGAATTGGTGATGATTAAATGGATAATCTCTTAGAAAGAAAATCACAGTTCCCCTAACAGTCTGAGGGATCTTAAGGTGAAATGCCTGTGGATCTCGAGATGAAGGAGCAGAGAAGGAGATCCAAAGCCTGGCCTCAGCCCAGTCCTGGGACACTAAGATTTCCTGTTCATCCTCAGGGTTTTCCTCTCAGGAATGAGGTGATGTTCAACAGTCAGACCAAACTCATGGTATTACTAATGTATAAATGACAAAATAGTCCCTCTAAAATTGTCCAAAGTGTATGAGAACCTGGTGCCAGAGCCCAGGACAGTGGCCTGTGAGCTGGATGATCATCATAGCATTGCTTTATCTCAGATGATTTGGTTTCTCCACCTATTAGCACATTAAAAATGGTGTCCACCCTCATGTGCTTCAGAGTATGACTAAATGGAGCATGTAACCATTTAGACTAATACATGGCACAGAGTGCCTATTAGGAAATGATACAATAACTGTTGGAAAGACTTCACAGTCATGGTATGAGAAGGTCATTTTTATCATGTTTGGAAGGTAGAAAGCCTCAACATGCTTCTTAGAGTTGCTATGTACCTTACTGTCATTGATTTCCAGTTTCATTTAAGTGTGCTCAATGCAAACGTTATAATTTTAAACTACTCAACATACACTTGAATGCACATTCTACACCATTAGGAGTTAGTCAACTGTACTATTCAAAACTTTTATAGCTTTCTTTATGGTTGTCTTCTAATTATTATACTGGTTAAATTGTTTTTACATATCTAGGTATAATTTTGGATGTTTTAATTTCTCCTTGGTGATATATAAACATTAGGGATTATATATCTGTAAGCTATAGTAGGTGTATATAAATTTAGCATTGTTTTGTCTATCATGATGCAAAATCCCCTAGTACTTAGTCATACATCAATGCCTTCAGGTATATTCTGTGTGATAATTACACAGCTATATAGCTACATCAGTTTTGTTTCATATCTACACTATATATCTTTATGGTTTCAAATTTATTATCAATATATATGTATGCATTTATTTCAAATAATCTTATCAACAGGCAGGTCTTACATGTATTTTAAGTCTTATATGGTAAGTAATATTGTGAAGTGTAATTTCTCCACATGGTCTAGGTTCAATATTGCCATCTTGCTGCAAGATGTAAAATAGGGAAACTCATTGACACCCCATTCATCCAAGCATCAACTCCCTCAATAATCTCTTTATTTGATAGTTGCTCTTTAGTGTCTTCATGTAGTCATTCATTTTTACTCAAGTATATAATGATTATATCTTTGAATATTGATCCTGTAGTAGTATACTCAGTCTTAAGAAATGATGTGCTTGTTTTCTGCTTGTTTGTGTTTTGGGAGATGCCTCCTATAAGATTAAAAACATTCCCTTCACTTTTAATGTGATGAAAATTTTTAGCTTTAATGAATTTTTTTTCATTTAAAAATGATTTGAGGAATATCATTCATATATGAACATACATAAACAATAAGTGTATAGCAAAAGCTATATAACTGACAAAACAAAAATGCATAATATCATACAGAGCTCCCATAAATCACCCTATCATCAATGTCTTTCATTGCTGTAAAATATTTTTTTACGAAGTATGAAAATGCATCATCAAAATATTACTAATAACTATAGTTCATATCTTACATTTGGAGTATTTCCCCATCCCACCCTATTATTAAAACCCTTTATTAGTATTATATATTTGTTATGCTTCATGAGAGAACATTGTCATATTTGTTCTGTTAATCACAGTCCCACAGGATTCACTGTGTTAAGCAGTCCCATGCTTTGTAAAATCCATTCAGAGTGTACACTCAGTGGCTCTCATTTTCTTGACAGAGATGTGCTTTCATGATCTCAGTCAATTTTAGAATATTTCAATTACTCCAAAAGTAAAATCCCATAGCTCCTCATACCCCCTTATTGTTGTCACTTAGAATTGATATAAATGTTGTTTGCCATTGCTGCAAAATATTACACTATTACTGTTAACTATCATCCATAAGTTAGATTATTTGCAATGTTCCTATTTATCACCATGTTATTTACACCTTGTAATAAAAGAACATTCTTATATTTAAATGAGTAACCACAATCTTCATTCACCTCCAAAATCACTATTTTTTACAGTTAGTAGATTATCCTCCAGTTTAGCTTCATTTGACATTTACAACCCTAGACTACACCTTTGAGCCACAACCAATTTTTTAAACAAATCAATTTTATTGATACATATTAATAAAACATATGATATATCCAAAGTGTACAATCAATGGTATTAGGTATAATCACATAGCTGTGCATTCACCACATCAATCATTATTAAAGCCATATGGACAAAAAAGCATGACACATTTATATGTTGGTTACAAGAGTTTCACCTAAAATTCAGATATAAGTAGTCTGTTATTGAAAAGAAGGGAAAAATATGACTATAATAGTGGCAAAAAGAGAACTGTGTTAGCTATACCAATATCTGGTAAAATAGACTTTAAGTCAAACACTGTTTTGAGGGACAAAGAAGGTCATTAATTACTGATATAGAGGTCAATTCAAACATATAGTAGCTCTCCAAAATATATGAAGTAAATGCTGACATTTCACCAGGTTGATGCATATTAGGCTACAAACCAATAGTCAATAGATTAAAAAATACCGGAATTATAGCATGTATTTCTCCAAAAACGATAGAATGAAGAAAGACATCAATAAGAAAGGGAGAATTGTAAAATTCAAAAAAATATGAAAATTAACACATTCTTAAATGACCAAACTGTCAAAGAAGATAACACAAAAGAAGTTAGGAAATATCCTGTGGTGAATGAAAACAAATAAAACCTAACAAATCTTCTGGGATATAGCAAGTTAATGCTGAGAAGGAAACTTATAGAATTAAGCACTTACATTCAAAAAGAAGAGCTCAAATAAGAGACTTAACCACACTACTGGAGGATGTAGATAAAGAAAAGCAAAATAAACCAAAAGCAAGCAGAAGGGGAAAATAATAAACATCAGAGTAGAGATAAATAAAGTAGAAAATTAAAAAGAAGCAACAAAAGTTGTTTCTTTTAAATATCAATAAAATTGACAAGTTTAATTTAGAGTTGTAAAAAAGGGAGAAGACACAAAAAATGAAATCAGAAATGCGAGGAGGGACATTATTACTGACCCCACAGTAATAAAAAAAGATCTTATAATAGGACAATATGTGCAACTGTAAGTCAAATTAGATAACATAGATGAAATCTACAATTTCCTAGGAATATACAAACTACCTACATTGACTCAAAAGTAAATAGAAGATTCAACAGTTCAATACCAAATAAGACTTTGAATCAGTTATCAAAATCCTTTCAACAAAAAAATGTCCAGGACCACATGACATAAGAAGAAAATTTTAACAAATGTTCCAAGAAGAATCAACAACAATCTTGTTTAAACTATTCCAGAACATTGAGACAGGAACACTCACTAATTCATTCCATGAGGCCAGATCACCCTAACATCATAGCTTGATCAAGAAACTGTAAACAAAGGTAATTACAAACATATACCCCTTTTGCATATGGATGTAAATATCTTCAACAAAACACTAGCAAACTGAATCCAACTGCTGTATAAAATAATTATTCATCATGATCAAGTGGGATTTTTCTAAGATATACATGTGTGTTTCAGCATAATAAAACAATCAATGTAATAGACTACATTAATAGAAGAAAGGAAAAAATCACATGATGTTTTCAAGTGATGCCAAAAAAAGTTTTGACAAATCCAGTATCCATTCATGAAAAAAAAATTGGAAAACTAGCAGTAGAGGTACACTTCTTCAACATGATATAGGGAATATATTAAAATCCTACATGTAACATCATATTCAATAGCGTTAAATAGCTTTCCCACTAAGATTAGGAGCAAGGCCAGAATGCCTACTCTCACCACTCTTATTCAACATTGTACTGAAAGTTCTAGTCAGAGCAATTAAGCAAATAAAAGAAATAAAAGGCATCAAAATTTTTAAAAGAAGTAAAACTTTCGCAATTTTCAAATGGCAGGATCCTATATACATAACAACATGATAAAACCACAACTAAGCTACCAGAGCTACTAAACAAATTCAGCAGATTGGTGGGTTCAAGATCAACAGGAAAAAAATCATGGTGTTTCTATAAAAATAGTAATGAGCAATCTGACGGGGAAATTAATGAAAAATCTATTTACATTAATGACAAAATGAATCAAATATCTAGGAAATAATTGAAACCTGGAGGCAAAGGACTAATGCACAGAAAAGTTAAAAACATTGTTAAATGAAATGAAAGAAGACCTGAATGTATAATCCATGTTCATGGATTCAAAGACACATTATTTTAAGATAAAAATTCTAACCAAATTGATTTATAGATTCAATGGAATCTCAATCAAAATTCCAATTTACAGAAAAGGAATTTCCACTAATCAAATTGATGTGGAAGGTTAAGTGGTTCCAAATAGCTAAAAGACATCTTGATAAAGAAGAAAAAATTTTGAGGACTCACAGTTCCTTATTTTAAAATTTGTCATAAAATACTACAGTGCTCAAAAGAGCATGTCCATGCTTGGTGGTGATAGTCTGATGATATTACCTCATAATCTGTAATAAATATTCCACCACAGTGTGGTGTGTTGGTGAAGGGGTGTTGTATGCGAATTCTAAACATGTGCATGATTGTTTTGTAAGTTCACATCCTCTGTAATAAAAATATATTGAAAATAATAGGCTGGGTTGGGGGAAAAATACAACAAATGTAAGATATGGACTATAGTTAATAATATTTTGATGATGCTCTTGCATATTTTTTAACAAATGTCTCACAACAATGCAAGGTGTTGGTGGTAGGGTGATGTATGGGACTCTACATGATGTTATGCATGTTTATTTTGTAAGTTCACAACTTTTACTATAACTTATTTTTTCTGTATGTTCATGAATGAATGATATACTTCAATAAAATATTTTAAAAAGCATTAGTAAGACACAACTACAGACATATAAACAACTGGAATTGAATTGAGTTCCAAGATAAATGCTCATATCTATGGCCCAATTGATTTTTGGCCAGGATACTAAGTCCACTCAATTGGGAAAGTAATGTTGCTTCAACAAATAGTGAAACAAAAATTTTATATCCATATGTAAAAAGATCAAGGAGGAACCATACCTCATACCATATACAAAAATTATCTGAAAATTTAACAAAATCTAAATATAAGCCCAAGGAATATGAAACACAGAAGAAAAAACTGGGAATCATTTTCAGATCCCAATTTTAGATATGGTTCCTTAGACTTCACAACAAAAGCAGAAACATCAAAAGAAAATAACACATAAATGGGACTTCATCAAAATTAAATACTTTTTTCATCAATGAACCTCATGAAAGTAAAAATACAATCTACAGAATTGGATAAAATATTTGGAAAATACCTATATATTAATGGTTTAGTATCTGGGATATATAAAGAAGTCTGCAAATCAATAATAAAAAAATCAAATAACACAAATTATAAAAAATGGCAAAAGATGGCAAATAAGATACTATTTAACACCCACTGGAATGGTTACCATTAAAAAAATAGGTGTTGGACTGTTTGTGGAAAATAGGAACACTCATCATTTTGATGGGAATGTAAAATGTTATAGTAGCTGTTGAAAATAATATGGCAGGTTCACAGAAGGTTAAATAATGTATAGAATTATTGGTAACTCCTCTTATAACATATATACCCAAGAGAAATGAAAGCAGGGTCTTGAACAGAAATTTTCACACCAATTCTCATAGAGGCATTATTCACAATTGCCAAAAGATGAAAGCAACACAAGTGTCCATCATTCGATGAATGGGTACATAAAATGAGGCATTTACATACAATGGAATATTATATAGCAATTAATAGAAATGGTGTTCTGATACATGTGAAAGCATGGATGAACGTTGAAGATCTCATGTTTATCAGAACCAGACACAAAGGACAAATAGTGTATGATATATCTGATTTGAAATAATTAGAATAAGCAAATACATAGAAATAGAAACTCAAATACAGGTTACCTAGGAAGAATTGAGGCTAGGGAATGGGGAATTAATGATTAGTGGGTACAGAAATTCTGTTTGGAGTGATGGAAAACTTGGGTAATGGACAGTGTCAATGGTAACATAACATTGTGAATGTAATTAATACTAATGAATTATATATTTGTGGTTAAAAGGGTAAATTTTAGGTTGTATATATGTTACAAGAAAAATATTTTTAAAACTAACAGCATAGGAATTTACATCACAAAGAGCATCCTAATATTAACTATGGACTGTAGTTAACAGTACAGTAATAATCTTTCTACAATGTACAAATTTTCCACACTAAAGCAAATTGTTAACATTTGAGGGGAAAAGGGAAAAGTACCTCTGTATTTTCCATATGATGTTTCCATATATCTACAACTTCATTAATAAAAAATGCTGGAAAGTTAAACAAAAAAAAACAGTCCTAATTATTAAACTGATACTATTGACCTATGGGTTATGTTGATGGACCAAAACAGACTTACAGTAGGTTTATTTTGTTTATCAAAAACAAACATTGTTATTAAATATTAGAAATCTCCTTCCTAATCTCCATCATTTCAGATTGCATTTTCCCCCTGAGTTTGTAGAAATACTTCTTTCCCACTGCTAAATTTACCATACAATTGCTCCTTCACAGAGTATCATCATGGTTAAAAGAATAGCCTTGGATATAAGAGACAGCTCAGGGTTAATTTATCTGCTTCTAATTGCTTCAGGGACATATAGAAATTGTTTGCTAAACAATTTTAAAATATGGAAAACACTATAATAATTGTGGTTCTTATTCTTTGTCAAGTTTTAAAGAGTTGAAATATTACATATTAAAGATTTATATCGAGCATAGGTGGTTACTACAATTAGCAATTAAATATCAGAAATTTTTCATAGTAAAAACTTCACTGGATATCTCAACTTTTCTTTTACTATATGAGGATTATTTTGCTTAAATGGAATATTTCAATAATACAAAATTATAACATATTTTTTGCCTGTAAATATCCTAATGATCCTCTATCTGTCTCAAGCAATATTTTATTCATAATGCTTACACTAGCACAATTTCCCTTCAATTAATATAGATAATTATATTTTCAATTATTACACTTAGACCATCTACCATACACAGTTCTTCAAATATCTTTTTTAATTGTTTTTTCTTTATTTTTAAAGAAGGTTTAGATCACATAAATATTACATGAAAAATATAGGGGATTCCCATATACCCCACCACTTACCCATCCCACAATTTTCCCCAATAACAGCATATTTCATTAGTGTGGTACATTTGTTACAAATGATGAAAATATACTGAAGTATTGCTACTAAGTAAGGTCTATTTGCATTATGTTTTACTCTTTGCACCACAGAATTTTAAAGGTTTTTGAGAAGATGTAAAATGGCCTGTATCTATCATTACAATGTCATGCAGGACAATTCCAATGAGCCCACAATGTCCCATGTAACACCTATTCTTTCCTCTCCCTCCTGACAGGACCTCTGGTGGCTGCTGCCTTTATATCAATGATACAAGTTCTTCCATTACTAGAATAATAATAATTCTATTTTAGTCCATAATTTCATTCCCTCCTTCTGTTTGTTTATTCCTCATTCTTGAGGATTTGGGGATGGTGGTGCACATTCTGTTTCTGACTGAGAGGGGACTTAGATCCCATGGGGCAGATGGATGGAACTGTCTTGCTTGCAATTATAGATAACTCTGTTTTGGGGGGATGGGAATTGTCCATCATCATCCTTTTGTTATTAATAGTTGTCCTCGGTGAGTACAATGAAATGGAGAGTAGGTGTTGCAATTCTGCTGAGATTCAGGGCTCAACTGACATATGAACACACAGGAGATTAAAGACTCTGGGACATATATTTACTGAGTATAGTGGTCATTACAAGTTCAAATAAAAGAGGCAGAAGAATCATTTGAAGGGAAATTGTAAATTAATCTAACTCTGTTACATTGGGAAACATATATTCCACAGTAAGGCCCACTGACAGGGTTCTGAATTTCTGAGATTGTCTGCCCTCCCTATCATGTCTGGATGACTCTAGAGATGCCAGGAGATCTGCTGTTTGAGGTACTGTTTACTGTAGCAGTCATTGAGATCCTGCTGAGACATATATAACAGTAACTTCTGGAATGACCTCCAGACTCACTTTGAAATTTCTTAGCCATAAAAAATGAATTGTATTTACTATTTCCTCCTTTTGGTCAAGGCCTTTTTCCAAATGAATCACTAGTTGGTGCTTGGTAATAATCCCTTAGTGCCAGGGAGGCTTATTTTGGGAGTCATATTCAATTCTGGGGAGAAGTTAGGGTGTTTATATTCTAGGTTTGGCTTAGAAAGAGATCATATTTGATCAAGAAGGATTCTTTCAGGAGGTACATCTTAGGCAATATGTAATAATAGGCTAAGTTTCAATTTCACAAGAAAAGGTTCATAAGTACAAGCATCAATATCAAGGGCCTGGAGTAATGCTTTGTCCTCCTTTGCTAGGCACTGCCCTTGCACTCTGGGGATTCTTGCTGTTATATTAGAGAATGTAGCAGGACGTCCCAGGATGGGAATTCAATATTCTTTTGGTTATCATGTGTCTCCACCCACCAAGAGACTACCACATGACCACTTGAAGATATAGAGGTATGTCCAAGTGCACCTCTCCCTACACATCCCCTATCACCACACCTACACCAGTGATCCACCTCTGCCACAGTTGTGTCTCTTCTGCAATCCAAAGCCCCCCAAAAACAAAGCCAAAAAATAAATGTAAGTAAATAAAATGAGAGTAATAATAAAAATAAAATACATAAACTAAAATAAAAGTCAAAATAAAACATTTTTTAAAAGTAAAATAAATAATTTTTGAATATGACTTTCATCACCGCAAGATATTTTATCTTTTATATATAGTAACAATCTCTTCTGTAGTTTCCACCAGTGTCTTATTTTTTTCACTGTATCTTAAAAGAAGCTTTAGTTTACAGAAAAGTCATATAGAAAATATAGGGGATTCCGATATACCCAAAATCCTCCTCAATCCCAATCTCCCCTATTAATATCATTGTACATGTGTATAGTACTTTTGTTACAATTGATGTACAAATATTGAAGCATTGCTACTAATCATTGTCAATGGTTTACATTAAGGTTCACATTTTGCACTGTACAGTTTAATAGGTTTGACAAAATTTTAAATAGTCTATATCTATCATTTTAAGTTCATGCAGAACAATTCCAGTGCCCTACAACTGTCATATGTTCCATCTATTCTATTCTCCCCTTCCCCTTTCCTTGGAACCTATGGTAACCACTAAGCTTTAATTTTTGAAGAATAAGTTTCATAGTTACATGCCATAATATCGAGGCCTTGACTTATTGGTCTTTTTTCTGTTATTAGGCATTGCCTATGTTCTCGAGAGATTCTTTCCTCTCTGAAAGCATAGCTGGGATCCCCAGAATGAGAGTTTAATATTTTCTTGTTTATTGTGTAGGTCTCCACCCACTGAGATAACATACCATGACAAGATGAACACTTTCGTATTCTACAGAAGCATGCCCCAAATTTGCCCTATCCCGCATATTCCCCCACTCCCAACTCCCTGCACCAGTTGCCCTTCCTTACCATATTTTTCAGAAGAACATTTCCTCCATTGTAGCTTTAACCAGAGACCTGCAAATCCCAGAGTCCACCTGCTCCTTCCTCCAGCCCTACCCCCAGTTCCATGGATAATCCTATCCAAGCCCCACCCTACTCACCCCATAGTCCAACACCATCAAACCCAATCACATCACTGCACCATAAACCCCATCCACTGCCCAACCACCCCCTTCCACCTTATCATACTTGTTACCAAAATATTGCATGTTTCCTTCAGTTAATGGGGGAAAAAAGCTTATTACTCTAATTCAGCTCTTGAATTAATTCCAGTTTCTAATAAAAATGCATCTTATGGTATGTATTTCTCATTAAATCATAATTCTATCCAATAACATAATAGTAATATTGCACTCTGCATAGAATTATTACCCTAAAGCTTTATTTGCTTTTTTAATAGAAATAGTATATATCTAATTTAATAAATAGATATCTTAAAGTCAACAATTTCAACGTGGTTTCCATGAAGCATTTTGGGTCATATAGAAAATAAAATGTTTTCAATTTAAGTAAAATTTTCCAAAATATAATTTATGTTAAATTCATTTGAATTTATGTGGTTTGGCTGCAGAAATAAACATAGACAACAAAACAGAAGAATAAAAGAAACAACTACAAATCCCTTATACTGCAACACTCATATAAGAGAGATAATGTAAAGTAGTACAATAACAATAATATGGACAACTGTACAAACATATTGGAAAAAAAGAAATATCACTTACATCAATGGAGTAGCATCTACCCACGATTCAAACAGATAACAAATTATGACAAAGAATCATCCATTTCTTGAAGCCATACCTGCTATTCCTTTCCCATTTATATTGTCTAAGTCAGCTAGATGTGCTATCTTTACAGCAATGGAGTACTGGAAGACTAATCTCTTATATTTTTTAAGGTTCTATTAGGGTGTTTGTTTGAGGGCTTGCTGCTCTTTAATAGGGGTCGCAAGCAGGGCACTTCCTTGGAGGTGGCTCCGAGGACTGAGGTCTTGGTGTCCAGCTCGGATACTCCACGGCTTTCACCAGGGCCTCGTTGGCCCAGATGCGAATTTGGATCTCCGCCTGCGCAGCCTCATCTGCCACCCCTGGTACCTCCGACTGCGTCTTCTCCAAGTTCGTCTTCACCACCTCCAGGTCCCACATGTCCAGCGTCACAGCCTCTTGGGACAGTAGCTGCACTGGATTGTCAGGTTTCACTGCGAGGTAGCCACTGCCCAGGAGGCCCTGGGAGGTGGTGCCATCCTGGGCATGGACAGCAGCCAGCCCTGGCCACTGGACCTGCAGTGTGGGCACGTGGGCTGCCAGGGTGCCCAAGGCCCCGTCTGCTTGTGCAGGTCCACCTGAAAGACGTTGGCCCCGTTGAAGACTACCTGTGTGGGGGAGGTCAAGGTGAATGATGTCTCTTCCGAGCAGGCGGCGGAACCCAGGGCGCCGGCGGCCTCAGCATGGGCGTGCAGCAGGCACACGGGGCGGCCCAGGCCCAGCGGCAGAGCAGCACGGCAGGTAGCATACTGGCGGCGGACCCCATTAGTTTTATTTCTTTAAGATTTTAATCATACCTCACAAATCGTATTTTGCCACAACTGGAGTGGAAGAGGAAATTAAGTTAACTCTTTTCTGAAACACGGACACGTAAAAAGAAGGGAACAATGACTTAGAAAAGATTATTCATTTTAAAAACTTCAGAAAAATTCCTATATAAAAGCTAAATAATCAATCAAGTTTAATTCTAATTCATATAGGATTTTATTACAATTAGCTGGTATTAAGTTTATCCTTGAGTCCTTGTATCTCCCCCAAAACATTACCAATCCTTTGCTAAGGGGTAAGTTGATAAACTGCAACATTGTACATTATATGTTAGAACAATTTTTAGAAAATCTTAGAACTGTGGAAGAACACAAGGGCAACAAGTAGCACACTCTCAGACTTCCTCATTACTGAAAGCATATACAATTTTAGTCTAGAAAAATCAATTTTATAAAATTAAGCTTTTAGATTGAAAAACACAGCCTTTAACAGGCACAGAGAAAAACAGTCCGTAAAAATATCACTAAATAGTTTTCAGAAAGAAAAATATGCCATTATTAAATGCATTTTGTACTGGAATTCTGGAAAAGCAGGTGATAACTCTTGTGCCTCAAGGGCTGGCCAGGGACTTTAGAGCACTAATGTTAAGAACAATACAAATTTAACCAAGCATGCTCTAATAAAAAGTAAATATTTGTAAGGCCAACATATAATGGGTGTGTATTATGAGAAAGAGGTGTTTTGCTATTGTTGGCAACTGAGACAATGGGTCATAATTTAATGCAGAATTTACAATCAAATGTAGTTACCTATAGGAAAAGGGAAATATTGTTATTGCTAAATGTTCTGTTTCATCCTTTTAAAAATGTCTCACTCCATCATTTCATATTCCAAGAATTCTATTACAATTTTCTCTCCTTTATAGTATAATTGTTAATTGGTCCTATGCTTTTTAGAACAAAATGTGACTATGGGAGCAGAGATGACCTTGTGACAGAGTTTTACATATCTATTAATTCACCAGAGGATTTTGTGCTTTCTCCCATAACAAGTTGAATTTCTACCTTTCCTAGTTTCTAGCTGGGCTGTTGCAGTGATGTTTCTATTCTGTGACACAGAGATCTAGTAAGCTGGGAGCCATGAATGTAAAATGTTAATATGGGCAAGAATTTGAAAATAAAGATTTTAGAACAAGTATACAATGCTCTGGAGATCTCAGCATTAGCATCAGAGTTGCTCTGAGGATCAAGTGAATGAGCTCTAACCACATTGCAGCCATTTTTAAAAATAAGTATTCCAGATTTAAAAATCATCATATTTGGTAAGACATGAAAGCATCTTCATTTTATATCTTCCCTTAAAATCTTCAGTACAGTTTTATTCCAAGATAAATGCACTTATCTCTTGATTTTATTTGATTAAGAAACCATCCAAATAGCAAAAGAAAATTTTTAAGTTATGACTATCAGTAATGAAGACAATGGGAAGATTCACTTCAATTGATCTTCAAAGAATTTAGAAGACAACTAATGAAAAACAGAAGATAATGAATGGGGGAGGAAGACTTAGGTGATAAAATTTATGGAAGCAGAAGGTAGGAATTTTGACATCATACAATTCAGAAACATAGAGCCTATGGGAGAGGGAAAGAATATATCATATTGATACTTGATACATTGATTAAGATTTTGCTTAGAGAAATATCAACTATCTTTGCTTCAGCCTGTTTTAACACAAAAACACCTAGCAGGAAGCCATGCAAGGATTAAAATATCTGAGAGTGATTCTTTATTGAAATAGAAACTGAAAAATTTTCAGGGCAAATCATGCACAGCTTTTGTGGATTGAAGACTAAGCAGAATGGTTCATTAAAGTGATGTTGAGAAGCCACCCACAAATAATGAAGTACTTGCCAGCTACACACACACACATTATTTTAAAAAGTCTCACCAAACAAATAACTACTGGGTACAGACAATATAAGTAACTTTCAAAAATTAGCTTATTCATCATTTTGAAGAGACATCTCAGGATTACACAGCATTGGAAGAAATCAAAATTTTGAATAATAAGAGAAACATTTTAAATAACTCCAAATTTAGTGAGAAAATTAATTAACAGTGGTATATTTTATAACATCTAGTTAATACACTCAAAGAGATAAAGGATGATTGTGAATCTGTATTTTTCCATGAGAAAAATAAATCTAATACTAAAAATAGCTAAGAGAAATTATATAAGATGTGCATATTTTCAAGCATTAAAATCACTGAGAATGTTTGAAGTGATTTGAAGAATATTTTCATAATGTAGAAATAAGTTTCAAATTTAAAATTTGCAGGAATATATGTTTTCCTAGTGCTGAAATAGAAATAACATTGATGGTTAAAAAATTTTTAAAAACATAGTAAAAATTTATCAGGAAATAACATAAATTTAAGGTCAGATTTCAGTGCTATAACCTAATATTTTCATCATTCTGCAGTTGTGTCTCAGTTCTATTTGCTTTATTACTCAGTCAAGATACTGTATGAAAGTGAATTCAAAAAAGAATTTTAAACAACATGTTTCTCTAAGCCCACACACTCAATAGTCTCAAGTTTGTCAGTATCCAGTACCTTGAAATCCTCTCAAAGGCATAACTAAGCATTGATCCAAAAAGTATTGATACAGAAGATGTAGTCTTCTCCATATGATGTCATTCTTGTTTTTTGCTCAAAATAATCCCAACCATCCCCCAAAACATTTTAACAATGTGGGAATTATTTTTTTTAAGAAGGTTACATGAATTATTCACTTGTAGTATTAAATATAAACTTCTAAGAAACAGAGATATTACTACCACATGTGTACATAATGCAAAATATACAAACAACAAAACAGTAGACATTTACAAGAAGAAATTCAAACTTAAGAACACATGTCAAGTATAAATGAAACTTCTCTCAGATTTTGATTATAAGAATTTTTTAATCCAAAATCCTTACAATGAAACTCAAAACATATATTGAACATTCTGCCTAGAGCAGTGCCAATTTCCTTATACTACAGATTATAGATGATGGGGTTTACAAAAGGGGATACCATGAAGTAGAACATGGCTGTGAAGAGATTTTTAAGATATGCACTATTTGCAATCAGAACAAAAACAGCAATCAAAACAGACATTACAAAAAAATGAAAATTGCCAGCTGAGGGTTATGGCTGGTTAAAACTTTGTTAGGTGCTTCCACAGAGTACATCCAAAATACCATTGGAAATATATTAATATGTGATATAAACATAAAGGCAGAACCTATTAACTCAATACAATCATATATGGTTTGGGAACTGTAACTGAAATTCAGAGAACTATGAGGGATAAATTGCATATTAAAAGGACATTGGAGAGTGTAGCTGTGGATCAGTTACAATGACAAAAACAGAAGATTTCCAGTCAGTGCCCCCAGATAAAGCACTAATAATCATAGACCTTTAGAAACTTGGACCCAGCAAGAACTTGAGATTTCCATGGGGAGGATTTCCATGAAGATGGTGAGGTTTTCTAGGTCTTATGAAATCCTGCAGTCAAATCAAATGAAATGATAAGGTGCTGCTAACAACCAGTGTGAGACAATGTACATCACTAAAAAGTAAAATGTGACTGTTGGTATCAATATATGGCTTCAAAGAAAAATTACTCTAGAAGAAATGCACAAAAGTGAATATTCAGATATTAATGAATGCACATATTTCTCTTTTCATTTTCTTTCCCAACTCTGATGACATATATTAATTTCAATAATCATAGGACCAGAGAATCTAAACACATAAATGAATTTTAAATGAAATATAGATACACTAATCTTTCAGTTATTGAATCATACTTACACTACTTCTCTAAATATTTTTTCAAACTCTACTTGGACATACCCAGTGACTGTTCATATTTTCTTCAGTATCAAATAGCTGTCACAGGCGTGCTCTGTAAGTGGTCCTCATTATCAGCATATTTGTTTGAACAATCTAATTATTGCTGATTAACTTTTTGACCATGGAACCAGAATGATTTCTGATGTCTTCCCTTGTTGGCCAGCAGACTAAAGGAACTGTTTCTGTTCAAAGTTTATAAATAGCTCTAATGATCTTCTCAGAAAGAGGTTAATCCAACTGAAACCAGACAGATTATACCTACCCAGCCTTCCATTTCAGCTATTTTATAAAATATTAATGTGGACCCTTTTTTCCTCTTTTGTCCCATTGTCTGTAAAATGTGTCAGTTGATGCAGAATCAAATAGATGCCCATTTCATTCACATTCTCTAACCAAAGTTCCCTTTCTGTCACTCTACTTCACCTTCTCCATTGAACACATTAGTTAAGGAAAGGATCTCACCTGACTCTCTCTCCCAAACATCATCTTACTCTATGCTCTGCATGTATTCCAATATTTAAAGAGCTGACATTCTTTCCAGATATCTTAACTATGATCTTTCAGATTTTGCTAAAATCTCTTTGTTCAAAATAACTATTCTAATTACAATTATTTTAATTGTGCTTGTCTTGAAGTATTCCAAGTTATAAAGAAATCTTCTTTCATTATTATCATTTCAATTCTAAAACAATTTCACTTGGGTGGGGTCTTATTTCAGTACCATTTAATTTTCATATTTTGACAACTATGAATTAGAGGTGTTATAACTATAAAATATTAGAGTTTTAAATTTCAAAATATAAATCATAATGTATTTATAAGTAAATAGTTTGTCTTAAAATATTATAAAATGCTAATATTTTCTGTGAAAAAAGAAATAATGAGAGGTTGATTTCGTTGCAATGTATTCCACTGAATTTTTAGTGTCATTGTACAATATTTCATGCAAATGGTTTTCTAGAATAATGTTATCAAATATGCATGTTTTTCTCATATCCTTGTTTTTATAGAGAAAATATTTTAAGCAGACTGCTTAATTAAATATCATACCAATAGCCAGTTATAAAGTATGGACCTAAGTGAAAGTTATTGGACCAAACCAGACTCCTAATAATTTTTAAATTTGTTTTATACAAACTATGCATTGATATTAATCCTTAGAACTTTCATATTTTCCATCTCTTCATATTGCAGTTTTCTCCTTCACCGGTACAAATTCTCAACTATCTATATTCTAAAGTTACATTACATGTTACCATTCACACAGTATCATGATTATTAAATAAATGGGGTTAGGCAAAAGTGAGATTCAGGATTTACATCTGCCTCTTATTACCACAGTGATATTTAGAAGCTATTTTTTTTCACAATTTAAACATGGAAAGCATAATTAGTAAGATTCCAATTCTAATAATGTATTAAAATATGGATAGACAATAAGTGGTTCTTAATATCCTGCAAACCCTTAGAAATTATTCCTAGTAAAACTACACTGGATATTCCATTTCTTTTGTTCTTTTAATGACTACTTTTCCTAATGAGGATTAGTTTTCATGAAAGCTATTTGAAACTTATGATTATAATTTTCTCAACTTTCCTTTATGATCTAGCTCATAATGTTTTATTCATAGTACTTATGCTAATTCAGTTTCTAAGTAGTTTTGTATATGGTTTTAGATCTTTTGATACATATCTCTTCTTGTCCATTTTTAAAACTAATTGCCTGTAATAAATGTAAGAATCAAAAATATTCATTCTTTATTAGTAGTATATATTTAGATTATTGGGAATGATTAAGTAAGCTATGATCTGGAGACATCCAACTATATCAGTAATTTTTAAAATTAGTTTTTATCAAAGAATCACATGAATTAATACACATGAGAAATGAGGTAACAAATTTATCTTTTGTAACATGAATCTTTCTTTTGCACCCTTCACAATCTTCAGAAAATCTAATGTATTACCCATATCTTCTTTAAAATGCAAGTAACCACTTCTCAGAGAAAGTCACATTATCCTAAATCATGTAAACACTTTTGGATCTGTAGTTTATAAACATGGTTATTCTTTAAGAAGTACGTGTATCAGTCATGCTTCTGACACATCCTAGAGAAATAGTGATTTAGCCTCCAAAGGCAAGTTTTCTCTTCAAATATTGATTTTTCAGATTTCTATGGCTATCTTCTGGAAATTATTGAAATGCAATAGTGTTTCTTAGGACTAAACTGATAAAGATATTTTTTGGTAAAGAAAAAAAGTAGAAGTATTTAAAAATATTTCTTTGTTCCCTAGTGTTTAAATATATTTGCAATTTTGTACCTGCCTATAAATATAATTTGCTTAAAGCATAATTTATACATAAAATTACATAAGCCTTAATAAAATATATTTCTAAACTTTTAAATTAAAATTATGTTATGAAGGAAAATAATATACTCTTTAAAATTAAGAACATAAATAGAAAAAACAAATGTCCCTTTCCTAATGAATTATAGAACAATGAATTACATTTTAGAAAGTGTTTTGAAAGGAGAGGAAGTAAAAGGAAAAAGAAGTCATGCACAGAAGGTGCTCTTATTCACCACAAGTAATTAGAAAATTTCTTGGCACATTGGAAATGAACTATAATGTTTGGCATCCTTCAGAATGCTTGATACTAACCCTCAGAAGCAGTTTATAGGAGAGTAAGGAATTTGTCATGAAAAATTTTAGTAGTATCTACCAATCTGGAGATAATCAGAAAACTGGGGACACTAAAATGATCTGAGGAAAAGCTAAAAAATAATGGCTGAAAATACAAAGTCACCATGAACCCGTACAGTATATCAACACAATCCTGGAAAATAGGCATGGAAATTTTGTTGCATAGAGAAAAGAAGTAAAATCTATAGAAGCAAATACCCCTTGACACAGCAAAGGATATTATTTACTTGAAAGTATCAGAAATGTTTGACAATGGTTTCACTTACCCCAGAAAGTATTTATCTACCATCATCATCACCCCATGATCTCATTTTCTGTATTTGTATTTTGGACAAATACCAAAACTCAGGTTGATGAAGGATGCAAATTGCCCCTGATATAACAAGGATAAGAAAAAATGAATCAAAATAAATAGAACTGGGCTGATTTGCCAGATTGAGAAGAATATGAGGAAAAATAATTAACAGGAATTTACTAATGCCATAGTATTTTTATTTTCATGGAGCCATAGACCTCAAAAGAGGACAGCAGTAGACACAAAACATACAGAACGTATTATCTCAGGTTCCTGAATATATATCAGAAATAAAAAAAATACATAAATCATTTCCCTCTTTTTCATATTCTGTGATACTTAACAATCTAAAAATTATAAAAGATATTATAATTCATAGGAATTTAGCTATTGAAACTACCTTTTAAAAATTTTAAATTGATATATTTATGATTATTTAATTTGTTAAAAATAATGAATCCGTGAGAAGAGAAACATTGTTTTTCAGTTGTGAAAAATATACTTATCTTGGCGTATTAAGAGACAGCTGAATCTTTGTATTTATTTCTTGATTTATTCTGTGGCAACCTTTCTTTTTGGTTGAAGAATATGAAGATAAAATGTCCTCACACAGACATATTTGTAGAATATGGAAGGTATATTTGGTTAGCACTTTCAGATGAACACTAATAGTCTTCTTCAATGCTAATATTATACACAAATATTCAGCAAGTATTAATTTCTGATAGAATATTTGCAACTTACAGTTGGAATATATAATCATGAAATTTCATAATCTATTCAATTTGAATCAATTGAACTATTTGGGCACTTTGCTGTTGTTGCTGTTGTTGTTTTTACTTATCTGGAAAATATTGGTTCAAAGATTGATGCTGATCTTCCAAATATGACATATTGCAATATAGAAGTACAAAGTAAATTACTTTTATTAACATCACTAGTATTTCTACAATTAAAATCTTTAAGTATTGGAAAGCTATCAAGCTCATGGGCAGTACACATTTTCTTAAAATCTACTTTTCACTCAAATTCAAAATTTAAAGCTGGCAAAAAATTTTGTTAATTGTTCTTCTTTCATTCATTTTCACTAGATGTAGTCTCTGTCAGTAAATGCCTATTTTATTCCTGATTTTAGTATTTGGTTTCCTATGTTTCATTTCTGATATACTTAGGTAGGATTAAATCAAGCTGGTCTTTTCAATGAAACCTTTTAAACCTTTTTGCTTTAGTCACTTTTCTTTTGTTACTCTATTCTTTATAATAAAGCTTTCTTTATTAATTTCTTCTTTCTCATTACTGGAGGGTCACTTTACTCTACTTTTCCTCCTTTTTGGAATTGAAAAGGTAGGTCATTGTCTTTATACCTTTCCCTTTTTCCAGTAAAAGGACTTAGAGTGTTAAACTTCTCTCAATGCCCTACACTATTTCTATGTTTTGTATTTTCACTGTCCCTCAATTTAAAATATTTTAAAATACTTCCTTGTGATTTCTTTTTTATTCACAGATAGTGTGTGCTGTTTATTTTCCAAAATTTATATTGTTGTTGAAATAAAATTTAATCAATTTTGATGAGAACATATTTTTTAAATTAATACTTTTAAATTTACAGAGTTTTTTAAAATAAGTATTCAGTATGTCCTGTGTCTTGGCATATCCTCAATGGAAAGGGTAACTGAAACCACAATGATATTCTGCTACACAACTTCATTATTTACAATTTAACAAATCTGGCAACAAAAATGATAATGTATACCTAATTTTTCATGCATTTTATTTATATCATTTTTTACAAATGCTACAACATTTGACAAAGATTTGTGTACATTTAATTCCACATAGGCTATGAACCAGTGTGTTCAATCTTCATTTGTACCCAAAAGAACCGAGTGTATAATTGAAAAGAAAATTGTTGGAGAATACACATAGCAGCTCTAATAATACTAAATAATAGGTGTTAGTGGTGCAGCTGTCCAACAAAAGGAAATGTCTAAACAAATATGAAATATTTTATGAAATGAAATATTGCTTAAAATTTAAAAACAAAGTCTGCTGATACAATAAAAATGTGGATAAATATCAATAATGATAATTTGAGGTTGAAAGAGAGGCTTAAACTAAAGACTTGGCATTGCATGATGTGAATTATAATAAAGCTTTAGTGCAGTGTTTTACTTTGCCAAAGGGCAGCCATAAAAAGTACCAGAAATGGGTTGGTTTTTATAAGAGGGATTTACTTGGGGTAAAAGCTTACAGTTCCCAGTCCATGAGAAATCCATATTAGGGCATCATAGAGGTGCTTTCTCACCAAATTGAGCTACCACATGGCAAAGCAAGTTGGCTGCTCATCTCAGCAGAATTCTCTGACTTTCTGCAGCTGTAGGCAAACATGGAACAGTGCTTGTCTCTTACCAGGCTTCCTCTCTTTCTCCCTATCTCTGGGCCTCCAGTCTTTGAGCCTCTCAAGGGATCAGCTGTGGGCAAACCTCTCTTATGTGGCAGGATCAACTGTGGTGGCTTCCTACAATTTCTTCTGTCTCTGCATCTGTCAATGGGTTTATATCAGACCCATCCAGGGGGCAGAGAATCAACCTGATGTAGTCTAATCAATATTTTTTTATCTGTGAGATGTATCTGATTTTTTCCTGTCCATCTGTTAATGTGGTAATTAAACTGATTGGTTTTCTTTACAATGAACCATCCTCTTATACCCAGGATGGAATTCACATGATCATGTTGTATAATTCATTTGATGTGTTACTGAGTATGATTAGCAAGTAATTTGTTGAGGATTTTAACATCCATGTTAATTAGAAATTGGACTGTAAATTTCTTGTGGTGTATTAATATGGCTTTGGTATAAGGGTGATATGGGCATCGTAAAATGAGTTAAGCCTTGTTCCCTCCAATTCTATTTTGTGGAAGAGTTTAAGCAAGATTGGTGTTAGTTGTTTCTGGAATGATTGGTAGAATTCACCTGAGAAGCCATCTGGAACAGGGTATTTCTGTGTTGGGAGGATTTTGATGATTAATTCAATCTCGTTACTTGTGGTTTGTCTGTTGAGTTCATCAATTTCTTCTTTTGTCAATGTAGCCTGCTTGTGTGTTTCTAGAAATTTGTTCATTTCATCTCAGTTATCCATCTTATTGGCATACAATTTTTCTAAGTATCCTATTAGGATACTCTTCTGTGGGATCAGTGGTGATATCCCCTCTCTCATTTGTTATTTTATTTATTTGCATCTTCTCTCTTTCTTTCTTTGTTAGTCTAGCTAACAGTTTGTTAATTTTATTAAACTGAAAAGCACAGCTTTGGGTTTTGATAATTTTTCATAGTTTTTTTTTTCTATTCTTAAGATCATTTAGTTCTCATCTCATCTTTGTTATTTCTTTCTTTCTGATTGCTTTGGGATTAGTTTCTTTTTCTAGTTCCTCCAGGTGTGCAGTTAGGTGATTGATTTTAGCTCTTTCTTCTTTTTTAATATAGGCATTTATGACTGTAAATTTCCTTCTCATCACTGCTTTTGCTGCATCGCATAGGTTCTGATATGCTGTGTTCTCATTTTCATTCAATTCAAGGTAGTTGCTGATTGCTTTTGCAATTTCCTCCTTGACCCACTGATTGTCTAACAGTGTGTTGTTTTACTTCCTTATCTTTGTGCCTATTCTTGTTCTCTGAAACTTATTAATTTCAAGATTTTTTCTTTTTTGGTCAGAGAAATTACTTTGTATAATTTCAAACTTTCTGAATTTGTTGAGGCTGTGCCGTGATCTATCATGTGGTCTATCCTGGAGAGTGATCGATGTACACTCAAAAAGAATGTATGTTGCTATATTTGGTAGTAATGTTTTGTATATGACTTTTTTTTTATTTTGATTTTTTATGTTGTATTATCTTTTTTTATTTGTAAAATGATATATAAATACATATGCATATATGTGCATTTGTTTACATAAATGTTATTTGTTGTATATATATATACATTTTTTAAAGGTGCCTAGATTACCCAAATATTACTCAGAAACAACAGGGATTCCCATGCTCCCCACCACCCACACCCCCAACAACACCCCGCACAACCATTCCCCATCCGTGTGGTACAACACCCGCAATGGATATACACATCCTGGGGCCTTGCCACCGAGCATAGACCACAGTTCACATCACAAACCACACTCACTCCCACCCAGTTCTGCATGGTATATTCTGATGGAAAATGGCCTACATTCGTCGCTGCTTCGCCACTCAGGACAACCCCCAAAGTCACAAAAGAGCCCGAGTATTTCAACTTCCCCTCCTCTCCCTGCCTGAAAAATGTCCAGTGGCCACTGGCTCCACCTCACTGTTACAATTTTTTCCATTGCTTGAA
>JAQZBX010011353.1:0-42872 GCA_029593785.1 Cabassous unicinctus
TTAATAACAGTTATGAACCATAGGTAGCAGTAATATTTTGATGATTTTTTTTGTAATCTATAACAAATCTTCCACAACAGTGCAAGGTTTTGGTGGAGGAGTGATGTGTGGGAATTCTAAACTTTATGCATGATTGTTTTGTAAGCTCACAAGTTCTCTTATAAAAATATAAATAAAGTAATATAAAATGAATTAAAAAAATAAAATGTATGGCAGAGGGGACAGTTAAATGGAATGCATAATTTTATGTCATTCAGAATTTACTGATAATATCAACATTTCTCTATATCTAAGAAATGATTGAATTCTTTATCATGAAATTCCTGACAAAAAAATTCTGGGCATCATTTCCTTACTTGGTGAATTTATTTCAAACTCTTAAGAAAAAAATACCATTAATCTTACATGAAATCTATCTTAAAATATATCAAGTTGGAAACTGACCCAAATAATTTAATGAGGATAGAATATTCCTAATAATTCAAAGTGAGAGAGACACTATTGAAAGAAAATTATGGCCCAATATTGCTCATACATTTACAGGAATATGATATTTGACACAATATTAGCAAATGAAATCTGTAACATAAAAATATATTAAATCATGAACAAGTAATATTTGCCCGAGTGTTGCATTACTCAGAAAAATTTGAAAAAGAACTCAATTTGTCATATTCATAAATAAGTAGAAATAGTTTATAATCTTTTCAATATGTGCAGAAAAAAGATTTGTCAAAGTCAACATCCATTTGTAAGAAAAATTGTGTCATAAGTAGGAAGAGATGGGAACATTCTAAAATTTATAAAGAACATTAAATAAACAAAGAACAAACACCATATTTGATACTAAAATATGCCAGGAAACTTCCTTGAACTTATCTAGATGAGGTAAATGAAGGATAATACAAATAAATTTAGAAATTTATACCTAATAGGAAAAATTATACATTGTGAGTAAAATTCAGATAAATGCACCTAAATAGAATTGGTAGGTTTTACAAGGTTTTAAGGTGGTGGTGTCTGTTCTTCCATGAAGAAAATATCAGACCTTGACAGAAAATTTATCCCCAAACATCTCCAACACTTGAACACAGACCCCCAGGGTGGATCCCCTGGGCTTAATGGGTCCTGAATACTCCCTGAAGCCCAGCTCTCTCTGCCCATTCCAGAAGGGGACATTTTTGTCTCTGTCCACAGTGCTTTCCTTTCACTAGGGCCTCACAGGAAGATATGACAGACTCATCAGTCTCAGAGCTCACCTACAGAGGGAACTGGTTCTTGAACTTGTCCCTGGAGTCAGAGAGTCACCTGACAGGTTATATGTTGTGCCACTATTAGCACTGATGCACCATACCTTCTGCTGCCCATTTTGGGGCTGAGTTTCCACCTCCAGCAGTACTCACTGATTGTGAGGAAAAACACAGAGCAGGTGAATAAAAGGCCCTGTGAGGGCTTCAGCATTCCTGGACCATATTCCTGCAGCTGTACCTGGGACAGGACACTGGTAAAAAGGAAATGCTCTGAGTCACCCCCTTCATAGACCTCAACCCCATCACACCATCCCCAAATCCTAGAAGATGCTCCCAGCTGAGATCTGCCACAGTGGATTTATTATTATTGTAGTTATTAGCATGTGGTACCTGAAGAACTTGTAACATTGATGTAAAAATACTGACTACCAGAGGTTCTGAGGTGAGGAATAAGGAAGAAAGATGGACACACAGCAGTTTTAGGGCAGGGAAATTTTTGGTATCATACTGCAATGTCAGATACATGTCATTATATATTTGTCAAAACCTATAAAACTCTACAGCACAAAGTGTAATCCTTAATGTAAACTATAGACCTTGGTTAGTAGCAATACTTCAGTACTGGTTCATCAATAGTAACAAATATCTCACACAAATGTGTCTCTTGACACAGTAATATGTGGCCATGTCCTTGGTTCTCAGGCTGTTCAGCTTTAAATAAACTTTGTTCTTGGTGTCCCTAGTGATGCCAACTCATGACTGAAGAATTGGGTTATAATTTGTGCTCCCACCTCTCTGTATTTCAGTGACCCATTCTAGCCCTTTTCCTGGAGGCTGAAGGATCCAGTTCATGTAACTGCTGGTTGAAGAGATTCCAGAGACAGTGCAGGTGAAGGACAGTGTCTCTGAGTGTTTCACCAGGCCAGGTCCTGACTCCTGCAGCTGCACCTAGGACAGGACACCAGAGCACAAGAAGAACAGTGAGTAATGTGCCTGGATGCATCACCCTCATTTTCTTCATGTCGGAATCCCCGAGATACTCCCACCTGGGAGCTGCCATGAGAAAGAGGAAGAACCATAAGGTTTCATGTTCTTGTGGATGAGATACAGGTTGCTCAGAAAATGTATTCCTGATTTAGAAGGAGCCTAAATTTAAGTAAATGTGTGCTGTAGTTTCATCCTGTTACTCATATTGTGATTTGCATTTGGGAGGTGACTTTGTAAAATGAAATTAGACTAGGGGATGTCCTTGTTTTAGGGGTACCCTGGGAAGATGATGCTCACCAAGCCATGGGCAAACATAGTGTTCTCCCTGGGGTGCCCCTCAGAAGGCCCATATTCCTCTACTCCCAGGCAGGAAATTTTTAAAGAAGCTGCTCAGAGATTCAGATGTGGGTACAGATCAAGGACAGCTTTGGGAATAAGTTCATTGTGTTGCTATTCCCAGGAAGTACAGATTTAATATACATGTAAAATCCCTGACAAAGTTGGCTTAAATAGTTTCTACTTGTTTTCAATATCTGTGAAGAAATTTGGAGCTCCCCTTCACTGTTCTATTGATTTCACTACATAGTAGTCACGTTAAGTGTGAATTCATTTTTTGTTGTCAGTACTGTTAGATATTTTTACCACATTTATTTCTGTTGTTATGTTTTTTTAGGAGCCAAAGGAAACCATGTGAACCTTCATCTCGGATCATTATGACTATATGAGGAACACCTGAACTGACCCAGCCACTGCTATATCACATTTGTGTGAATTGGCAGGCCAATCACTTTCAGTCTCAGGGTCTTCACCTGTCCATTACTTATTTATAACCACTTGCCTCTAAAGATCCCTTCCAGCCTATCATTTCATAAACTGGCCTTGAATCTAGCATATTGCAACTGGCTATTCAATAATATTAGTAATGTGTTTTCCCAGGACGTCATCATGAGAATAGTTCTTTGGCTATGGTGTGGTGTGTAATCAATGCTACCCATAGATTTATGGCCTTTTATTAAACCTACCAGCTGAGTCTGTGGGCTCAATATTAATGTAGCTCACATCCTCCACTAGAAAGTCAGTAACCATCACAGGTCCAGAGATCCCTGGTGGAGGGTGGGAGAAGCAATATCACCAGAAATCAAGAATCATAGGTCTGTCCTTAGAAGTAGGATTATATTTTCATCTATGAAGTCCCAGAAAGGAAGGTCCAGGGGGGCAGACAACTTCAAGCTGAACTAGAAAGGTGCTGATCCTTCAGTATAAATTGTATACCACACTTTTCTTTCCCCTCTTTCAGATTGAGAAATAAGACCTGGGTGGTGCAGGTCTTGTCATGATGTCCTTTCCTTGTGCCAGCCCCATGGCCCTCCTGCCCAGTGCCATTTACTTCAGGACCCCTGGGTGTGTCTATGTAGTCAGAGTTTCATGGTTCTCCAATTATTTGAAGTCACCAATCTGAGATTTCTCACAGGTCACCTGAGCAGAATGAATTGTCTGGTTTGAGCTTCAGGCTTTAAGTCCTCCTTATCCCAGACAACTAACTCCACTAACTACTGCCTTCTGCCAGCCATGATTAGATTGCATAATGACGGAAAAGTGCTTAGAAAATTCTCTCTATATATAAATGAGTGCTTTTACTGTTGTTAATAGTGTAGCATTAGGAAGTTAAGGGGTGTGACAAGTACCACCAGAGCAAATGGTAAAGTGGCTTATGAAGCCAACTATCTTTCTGAAGAAAAATATATAAATATTTATCAAAGATATCAAATATTGTAAAAGATTTGAGCTGCTTATAATACTACCATAAGTCATTGCATTATGGTTGGGTATATGAAGTCAAGAAACAAAATATGCATTTCATTAGCCTCCTCCCCATCTTTACTGTTACTTAGTCATTATTTGAAATATTGACCAGGCAGAGTTTTTTTAATTTATATTACCTTGGTTTCTCCTTTCAAATATGACATATTTGATTCCAAAATATTTCCTCAAATTTTAGGATTTTAGGATGTACCTGACTACATATCAAAAAAAAGGGGGAATATAGGAAATAATGACAAAATTTTTAGGCAGTCAGCTGTGATAATATACAAACAAACATTTCATTGTGCAATGATATTGCAACTATTTCAGTGTAGGAATGTGGTATTTTATCTTGAAGAAATTGTTAAAAAAAATTACAGTTTATTCTTTCCAACAGCATGCCATCTTCTTTGAATGGTGATACAGTGTTGCTAATATTTAGTTTCTCTAGAATTGTGACACTTCAATTTCAAATGTTTAGCTACTTCCAGACTTTTGGAAATATATTTTATTGCACGAAAAACTGACCTGGGTGTCTTTTAGTTCTCTGAACTAATCTTTACAAAATAACATTGTGCTATGTGACAGTGAAATACAACATTCTTGGTCTAGAGATGAAGTGATGGATAAAACACAGTCCTTCCCAAGAGCTCAGCATCAAATGAATGTGATGAAAATGGAGTTTCATAGACCATAAGAGAGGATGTTTTGCAAGGTTCAATGGAACCCTAAAATAAGAGATCATGTGAAATTATGGGGAATGCAAAAGAGGTAATACTATTTTTGTTCCCTTCTTTCCTTTACTCTGTGTTCTGTAGTTATTTCCTTAGTGGTTATATTTGTGATTTCAATTAACATCATTTTTAATAGTAACCTAGTTTAAATGACTTCTTTGCTCAGCAATATACAAATGCTCTACTCTAAATATACCTGTTCCTCATATTTAATAATGTTATAGTCTCAGATTTCTTCTTTATGTATTGTGCTCCATTAACATAGAATTTAATTTTTGTTTTGCACATTTGATTTTTAAGTCATATTGGGGGGGAGGGGGGAATGTGACTACAAACCAAAAATACACTAATAAATAATTTTGCATTTACCTATGTATTTACCTTTGCCAATATCATTTATATCTTCTTATGGCTTTCAATTACTGTCTACTGTTCTTTTACTTTAGCCTTAAGTCCTCCTTCTAGTATTTCTTTATGGTCAAGTCTTCTGGTATTGGACTCTTTCTGCTTTTGTTTTTATAGAAATGTGTCAATATCCCTTTCATTATTAAAGGATAATTTTGCCAGATATTTGTTTATTGGTTGACAGATTTATTTCTTTTAGAACTTGAAGTAGCTCATCCTATTGCCTTTACATCATAGTTACTGATGAAATATAAGTTGTTTATCTAATGGGGAATCACTTGCATGTGAAAAGTTGCTTTTCTCTTGTTATCACAATTCTCTTTGTCTTTGGATATTCAGTTTACCTCTACTTGTCGTGGTATGGACCTTTTTGAGTTCATTTTGCTTGGATATTGTTGAACTACTTAGATGTGTATGTTCATATACTTTGTTCAATGTGGGGAGTTTTCAGCCAATATTTCTTCAAATTATGTTTTGACTTTTTCTCTCTGTTTTGTACTGTGACTCCAATTATGTATTTTTCTACATTTAAGAGTATCCCACAGGTTCTGAAGCGCTGTTCCTTTTCCAATTTTTTTCCTTTTTCTTTTTACTCTGTATACTTTTTATTGTCCTTTATTCAGGTTTTCTGATCTTCTCTTCTGTCTGTTCAAATTTTCTGTTGAATTGCTCTTGAATTTTCCATTTCAATTATAGTACTTTTGAGCTCCACAATTTCTTTTTGGTCCCTTTTTGTAATTTCTATGTCTGTATTTTGTTCAAACAATATTTTCCTTATTTCCTATTTGTTGACTTTGGATACCTTTACCTCTTTAAGCATGTTTTAGACTGTGGACTTAAATTATTTTTCTAATAGTTCCAATGTATGAGCTTCCTCAGGGATGATTTTGTCAAATTGATTTTCTTCTTGATTTTGGCCAATACTTTCTTGATTCTTCATGTGTTTTTATTTTTTTGTTGAAAACTGAGTATTACTTCATTGCATTTCTGGAAATTTGATTCTTCCATTCTCCTGGGATTGCTGTTTTGTCTCTTGCTGAGAGCTGTACCAGACTTTTTGTGACTTTTCAAAACTATTTTTCCTCCCACAATGGGACACAGATGAATAAAAGTGGCTGTCTCCTTAAGAGTCTTCTGTTCTTCTTCCTTTGGAATTGATATAAAGTTGTTCATCTCTGCCAGCACTGCAGTTATAAAAAGTGATGCAAAGCAGTAATCAATAGTCAGACTACACCCTCATGGTTTGTAGACAACAACATCCTAATTGCCAGCCCTGCCACCAAGAAAATCACACCAGGAAAGCAGGTTTTAGCCCCTACAGCTGCCTACTAAGTGGTTGGGGGATGGAGGTTAATAACTGCTACAAGGAAGTTGAAATTCATGGTCACTTATTGAAATTTACCAGCCTATTCATCCAGAGAAGGGCCTGTGAATAGCCAATACTGCAGGAATCCAATTCATTCCTTATAGCAGTTTTAGATTTACAAAAATATGGGAATGTAGTACTGAATGCTCTGGTGTAACCTACACCCAGTTCCTTGTAGTTAATGTATTGCATTAATATGAAAAATTTGTCACAATTAAAGAACCAATATTCATACATTAGTGTAACTTAAAGTCTTCACTTTATTCAGATTTCCTCAGTTTTCCCAAATGTTCTACTTCTCTCAGCATTCATCGTAGACACCACATGACATTTAGGCATTACATCTACTTGGGCTCTCCTTGGCACTGAAGGTTTCTGAGATTTTCCTCCTTTGATGACTTTGTTTGAGGTACACTAATCAGGGACTTTGCAGGAAGCCCCACTATAGGAATTTGTCTGTTGTTCTTATTGTGATTATACTGGGCTTATTGGTTTGGGAGGAATAACCTAGTGGTAATGTGACCTTCTCATCACATACTATCAAGGATGCATTCTGTCAATAGGACTTGCCACTGAAGATGTTGACCTTGATAAGATGAGATTTTTTAATCACTTGGGTTTTAAGTGCCAGCAAAATGATGAGTTTCCATAGACTGTGGGAGACACACTGACCTGCCCTTTGGGCTGCATCAGATGCAGTATTGGGAGTCAAAGAAGGCGTGAGTATAAGTGTCCAAAGACCTGTCCCATACCCTGGCACCTCAGCATTGTAGACCCCAGCTTGGGCCAGGCAGCACTCAATCCCTGAGGACATTCAGAGAAGGATGTGGAGCTGGGCACATTTTTACCAGACAGTACAGCGAGCTCTTCAAAGCCTGCTGTGTCCCCTGGGAAGAACTGAACAACTGAGTATCTGCCAGTGGTCTCCTTACACAAGCCTGGTATTTGGATATGTGGCAATAAGATGGACAAGGAAAACCTAGCAATTTATAATAGAAACCAACTTCAGAAAATATGGCAAAAACTTGTCATTATAAAACAAGTAACAAGTGGGCCTTTATTCATTTAAAGTGGTTCTTACATTTGCAAACAATCACTAGGTTCCCTATAATTTTCAAAATACCTTGTGTCCTTCAACTTTATCAATCAATGCATAATTAAAACTCTGAATGACAATTAAATATTTCACATGATAATAACAATGGTGACCATTGGAATCCTTGTTTTGTTCCTGATCTCATTGGGAAAACTTTCAGCCTTTCACCTCTGAGTATAATGGCAGCTGTAGGTTTTTATTATATGCACTTTACCATATTGAGAAAACTATCTTCTATTCTTATCTTTTGGAGTGTTTTTTTTTTTTTTTTTTTAATTAAGAAAGGGTGCTGTATTTTGTCAAATGCCTTTTCTGCATCAGTAGAGAGGATTATGTGATTTTTTCCTTCAATTTATCAATGTTGTTTATTGCACTGATTGATTTTCTTGTATTATACCACCCTTGCATACCTGGGATAAAACCCACTTGATCATGGTGTATAATTCTTTTATTAGGCTTTTGGATTCTGTTTCCAAATATTTTGTTGAGGATTTTTGCATCTATATTCCTTAGAGGTATTGGTCTGTAATTTCTTTTTTCATAGTATCTTTATCTGCTTTTGATATTAGGGTAATATTGGCTTCATAAAATGATGTTGGTATGGTTATTTTCCTGTTCAACTTTTTGGAAGAACTTGAGCAAGACTGGTATTATATCATCTTTGAATGATTGGTAGAATTCACTGTCAGTCATCTGTTCCTGGGCTTTTCATCTTTGGGAGGTTTTTGATGACTGTTTCGATCTCTTCACTGGTAATTTGTTTGTCAATGTTTGCTGTTTCTTCCAAGGTCAGTGTAGGTGGTTTGTGTGTTTCTTGGAATTTGTCCATCTCAACTAAATTGTCTAGTTTTTGCCATACAGTTGTTCATAGTATTCTCTTATGATCTCTCTTGTTTCTGTGGAATCAATTGTGATGTCCCCTTCTCATTTCTGCTTTTGTTTGTGTATTCTTGCTTTTTTCTTTGTCATTCTAGCTAAGGGTTTGTTGATTTTCTTGATCTCAAAGAACCAACTTTTGGTTTTCTTGATTCTCTCTATTGTTTTCTCTTCTTGATTTCATTTATTTCTGCTCTGATCTATACTATTTCTTTCCTTTAGCTTGGTTTGAGATTTGTTTGCTGTTCTTTTTCTAGTCTCTCCAGATGTACAGTTAGTACTTCAATTTAAGCTCTTTTTTCTTTTTTAATATAAGAATTGAGAGCTATAAATATTCCTCTCAGCACTGCCTCTGCTGTGTTCCATAGGTTTTAATATGTTGCATTCTGTTTTTCACTCATCTCAAGATATTTGCTGAATTCTCTTGTAATATCTTCTTTGGCCCCTGTTATTTAAGAGTGTTTTCT
This sequence comes from Cabassous unicinctus, assembly GCA_029593785.1. Taxonomy (NCBI): domain Eukaryota; kingdom Metazoa; phylum Chordata; class Mammalia; order Cingulata; family Chlamyphoridae; genus Cabassous; species Cabassous unicinctus. The sequence continues at coordinate 8,985 of JAQZBX010011353.1, forward strand.
TTAATCTTCATATATTTATGAGTTTTCCTTTTTTCATCTGTTATTGATTTTCAGCTCCGCTCTGTTATCATAGAAATGTTTTGTATAATTTCAATCTTTTTGAATTTATTGAGACTTGTTTTGTGACCCACCGTACATTCTATCTTGGAGAATGACCCATGAGCACATGAAAAGAATATATATCTTGCTGTTTTGATGTGCAATGCTATATAGACATCTGTTAGGTCTAGATCAATCATCATATTATTCAGGCTTTCTGTTTCTTTATTCATCCACTGTCCAGATGTTCTCTCCAATACTGAGAGTTCTTCCTTGAAGTATTCAACTATAATTGTAGAGACATCTATTTTTCCCTCTAGCTTTGCCAGTATGTGCCTCATGTATCTTGGAGAAATCATGTTATGTGCATAAATATTTAGTTTAGTTATTTCTTCTTGGTGAATTTCTTCCCTTATTAATATATAATGACCATTTTCATCCCATATTAGAGTTTTGCAATCCAAATTTCTTTTGTCCAGTGTTAGTATTGCTAACCCCAGCTCTTCTGGGTTACTATTTGCATGGAATATCTTTTTCCAACCTTTCACTTTTAACCTGGTGGTGTTCTTACAACTGAGGTGAGTCTCTTGCAGGCAACATATAGATGGCTCATATTTTTTATCCATTCTATCAGTTTATGTCTTTTGATTGTGGAGTTCAAACCATTAACATCCAATGTTATTACTGTAAATGCATAATTCACTTTATTTATTTTGACCTTTGGCTTTCTGTTGTCATATTGTACTATTGTATGTCTTTTTCCCTTTTAATTTAATCTTCATAATATTCTTCATTTCTACACTCTTCTTCCAGTCTTTCTCTCATTTTTATCCTTTCAGACTGCAATATTCCCTTTAGTATGTCTTGTAGTTCTGGTCTTTAGTAGGTAATATTCCATCAGTTTTTGTTCGTCTGTGAAGAATTTGAACTCACCCTCAATTTTGAAGGGCACTTTTGCCAGATATAGAATTCTTGTTTGGCAGTTTTTCTCTTTCAGTACCTTAAATACATTGCACCACTTTCTTCTCTCCTCTGTGATTTCTGATGAGAGGTCAGAATCTTACTTAGGTTCCTTTGTATGTGATGCTTTAATTTTCTCTTGCTGCTTTCAGAATCCTCTCTTTATATCTAATATTTATTATTCTAAATAGTAAGTGTCTCAGGGTAGGTCTCTTCAGATTTATTCTGTTTGGGTTGTGTTGTAATTCTTGGATATTGATATTTATGTCTTTCATAGGGGTTGGGAAGTTTTCTTGTCATTATTTTCTCAAATATTCTTTCTCCCTCTTTTCCATTTTCTTCTCCTTCTGGGACACAGATAATGTGTATGCTTGAGTGTTTAACGTTGTCATTAATTTCTCTGAGACCCTGTTCCATTTTTTCCATTTTCTTTTCCTTCTGTTCTCCTGACCTTTCCAGTTTGAATATTATATCTTCAAAATCACTAATTGTTTCTTTGAGCAATTCAAATATGCCCTTAAGTGCTTCTAATGTGTTTTTTACTTCATCCACCATGTCTTTCATTCTCTTATGGTCTGTTATGATTCTTTGCTGTCTTTCAAATTGTTCTTTATGTTCACTCAGTGTCTTCTTAATATCCTTTATTTCTTTAGTCATATTTTATTTCAATTCTTTAAATTAATTTATGAGTTCTGTGTGATTACCTTAGATTAATTGTCTTAAATCCTGTATCTCTTCTGGATATTTGGTTTGTTCCTTTGGCTGGGCCATGTCTTTCTGTTTCCTAGTGTGGGTTTTAATTTTTTACTGATATCTAGGCATTTGAATAAGTTGGTGAATTTACTCTGATGGCCAATTTCTCTGTCTTGCCTATTGTTTTTCTTTCACAGCTCTTCTTAGATATTTGGTCCAACTTTTTCCACTTCTTTAAAACTACCCAGTGTAAGTTATCAAAATTGGACTGAAGACTCACTTATGGAGGGCAGAATTTCTCCCAAGATTTAGGGTACAAAGAGAACCCAAAGCATTTTTGTCCATGCAATTTTCAGACTGCCCTGAAGATGGCACCTGCAGAGCACCTTTCCATGGAGTTATTTCAATCTCTGTTTTCCTGTGTTTTGTTCTGGTCAGAGCTGAAATTCAAAGCTGGCTCTGCTGGCTGAATTGACTGAAGAAAAACCCCTGACTCCCCTCCCTTTTCCCTTGTAACATCTAACAGGAAGGATGATATTTTTTTCCCTTCTTAGCTGCCATGATCCATGGATTTTACCCCAGCTTAATATTCTGGCAGTGGGGGAGGGGAATCCTTCTCTGCCACTGCAGAAGTTTGGTAACTCACATTTGTTATTTCTGGTTCTTCATCTCTCTCTTCCTCACCCTTCTGGGAGTTGTGTAGCACTTACCTTGTCTTCTGAACTCCAAAGCAGTTCCTTCAGACAGCTATTGGCTCTTTCTCCATTGTTTTTGTGAGACAGTCGAGTCTTGCTTGCCTATTCTGATGCCATCTTCCCTCAATTCTCATTTTCAGTAGACATTTGTATTATCTGTACTTTTAGCTGTTAAGAATATAATGTAAATAAAGCCACCCTAAACTTGCCATCAGATGAAGAATGTTGGTGGGTCACCTAAGTTATAAGTGTATTTTTAATGCATCCTCAGGTCCTACTTGAAGTTAGGGTAAACCACCTGTAGTACTCTAAGCATTCCAGGTGTCTGGACTCAGAAGGTGCTTCAATCACATGGTGCTGTTTAGAAAAACAGTTGCATGCTCACATTGTGTATAGAATATCTGATGGAGAGCTGCATGCAAACTTCTGGACAGAATCAGGAAAGGGGAATGAGAGAGTGTAAACTTCACTTTGCTACTTCATTGTAAACCCCATATGCCTGGTGGCAGAAACATAATCTGGCCCATTTGGAGGCCCCTTTAATCCTAAAAGGCAGCACATGAGATGGGGCCTGATGATGATATGATGATGATATGATGAGGAGAGGTCTATCTAGTCCTCAGGTCTACACCCTATCTGGCATGCATCCTCATATCAATGGGATGGTGGCAGGCAGCACTCACTGTGACCCTCTTTCCCAACTCCCCATTTCCTCCTTCTCAACCACACCCCTTTCCTCCTTCCAAGCCCTGTGAAAAATTTCTGGGGTGTGATCTTGGGGGTAGACCCCTGCAGTTATTTCTGAGACAAGAGTAAGGCAACAAGTGACTCCCATCATCAAGGTCCTCCCTTCGATTACCTGCCTACTGCGTGGGGAACAGAGGGAATTTCAATGCTGGCTTTCCTGGGAGATCCTATTGCCTCCTGAACCATCTCCCTCTTCAGAAGATCACCTTGGCCTTTGGGTGATACTGTCCCTATCATGTGTAACCTTCATAGAAGACCCTGCCCCTGCTTTCCTGAACACCCCAAACTCCTGACCTCAAAGGAGTGCTCAATGCCCCTTCCCAGACATGGGCTGCAATTTCCATTTTGCTCATCCTCTTTCATAGTCAAAGGCAACTAAATGCATGATTCTGCCCTGGACAGGGTGCTTTCCACAGGAGAGAGATGGAGAGACACATACAGGATCCCCTAGTCTTCTGCCCTCCATCTACCTTATAAATGTTCCTTCCCGAGAGAAGATTCCTGTCAGTTTCTCTCATCATGCAGCTCATCTCCTCCCTGGACTGAGGCCCCTTTTGCTGGTCTTCTCTCTGCAGGCTGAGCAGAGGGTACCCCACATTGCTCGAGTCTTGCTCTGTGGTCTGGACCTGCTCCTTGCCAACATGGAACCCTTGTTTGGAAGAGATCATTACACTGGAAAAGAGACATTACATTAATACATGGAAAAAGACCATTAAACTTCTATGAGGATGCTCCCTGTCATTGGACAAATCTATATACATGTACTGTGTGCTCAGAAAAATTGCATTAACCAATTCTTATGGATATTGAGGCTTGTACATATAAATAATGATTATGTGTTGGGGCCTTGGAATAATATTGGAAGTCAGAGTGGCAGAGACCTAGGTCACTGATTATTTTATTAACTCGACATCACCCCTTAGAAAAGTAATATGTTCAATTAGGAAATACAGATATAGCTGAAGATTATATCTCATCTAAATAAATATTAAAATTTGTTAAAATGTTAAATATTTCTGCCCTTGTCTGTGGACACAACATATTGCTGATCCATAAAACCTGAGTGATTAAAAAATCCCATTTTATCAAGGTCAATATCTTCTGTGGAAAGTTGTGTTGACAGCATGAACCTTTGCTAGAATTTGATGAGAAGGGCACTTTACCTCTCGGGTCTTCCTCCCAAACCCATAACCCAGTATAACCTCAAGAAGAACATCAGATGAATCCTCACAGAAGGGCCACCTATGCAGTCCCTGACCCATTCTCCTCAAATGGTGAATGTCATTAAACAAGGACAGTCTGAGAAATCCTTGGTGCTTAGCAAAGCCCAAGGAGACATGACACCTAAATGTCATGTGGTGTCCAGGATGGATGCAGAGACAGAAATGGGGCATTTGCGGAAACTGAGCAAATATTAATAAATGGAGGACTTTAGTTAACCATAAACTATCAATATTGGTTCTTTAATTGTGACAAAAGTTCCACACTAAAGCAGCACACTAACTACAGTGGAAACGGTGTGGGGTGCATGGGGGCACTCAGGACTATCTTCCTATATTTCTGTAAATCTAAAACTGCTGTAAGGAATGAATTGGATCCTTGCAGGATTGGCTGTGCACAGGCTCCAGTCTGAGTCATAAAGCTAAGAATGTCTGATACAGGGGTTCACAACTTATATGCCTCATAATCTCCTCTAACAGGCTCAGGTCAGTAGGGTGAGGGGCCTTGCCTCCAGCTGAATTACTTGGAATTCATCCCCATGGCCTCAGGACTCTGGCCTGCCCCTGTCCCTTCCTCAAGTCCTGACCCTACCATGACCTAAAGACTGTGCCTTCAAGGTACCTGTCTACCTCTGGCTGGGGCAGTTGCTCCCTGAGGGCCACTCTTGTTTCTTGTCTCCTCCTTGCTCCCCACTGTCATCAGTATCTAACAAGAGCAGAAAGAATCCAATTAAAGGTCAGCAACAAAGGAGGTACAAAGGGGAAGAATGAGGTTTTAATCTACAGGTTTCTATTTCCCTTTTAATCAGAGTAAGAATATTGTTTAACTTTTCATGAAAATGCTAATATCTTATATTTAGATAGGAAACAATTTGGGACACTTCACTTATATTAAGAGGGAATATATGTATCATGAATTACCATCTGTTTTTACCTTTTCTATTGGACTATCTTTCCTCATTTTCCTTTCCATGTGCTGAAAAGACAGCTTTGGTTTAGCACTGACCAGTTTTGCTATAGAAAACCTGAGCCCGGCAATCACTTTGCTCCTGTATTTTACTATTTCAGTTTGAAATGCTTAAGTGCCCTGAGACTCTCCATGCTCCTGGGCTCTCCTGCACCTGGCCCCATCTGAGCATCAATAATAAGGAAACACAGAGCCTGTGGTTTTGACTCTAGAACAGGTCATTGTCTTTAAAATAAGGAGCTTGGACTGCACAAGCTGGTGGTTGCTGGCTCAGCTCCCTGTGAAACTGGGGAAGGAGGCTTTATGGTGAATATGTGGATGTGGATTCAGAGTGTACTCTGGGCTTTAGCAGTGAATACCAGTTTGCAGGCAACAAAGGAGGGCTTGGTTAACTGTAACTGTATGCTGATGCTTCCATGCATTGTGGAGAAAGGTATGTGTGGGGTGGTTGATGCATGGTCCTGGTGGAAATCCCTGGTTGTGAGTCCTCAGGGAGGAACCCCCACTCCTACCTGCTGCACCATTAGCAACCCAATTCTGCCAGGAAACAGTTGGGTTTCACTCAGCAGCCTGTGCACTCCTTGCTCCTTGTAAGGATGGGAGACAATGAGGGTGAGGGGAGTGAACACACCACTTCCCTGTGATGACTGGGACTGGGATGTGCAATCAGGGGAGGGCTGAGGAATACTCTTATTGGGGTTGATGAATGGGCAGTTCCTTGGGCCCAAGGATAACTCAAGAAACATGTTCTTCTCTGAGCTAGGTCCTGATCTGCCCAAGGAGGCCTGGATCAGGGATGAGAAGTCACACAAGTGTATAAGTTTGGAGGCCCCAAAAGCCTTGGATCTGCGTGAATTCATTGGCACAAGGCCCTGGGAGATGCTGATGTAATGTCTGTGCCTTTCTTCGCTGCATCCCCAGCCCCTGACATAGCCTGACACTCACTAAAAGAACAAGTTTCAGGAGAACAGAGATAGGGTTAGAGCCTGGAGTCAGCTTCCTGCCAATGGCCAGGTCCAGCTACTCCAACAGCTGGCCAGGATGCCCATGATCCAGCCCCCCACACACACTCTGGGGAGCAGTCTGGAGAGCATAAGGTAGGGTTTGGTCATCATGCTCTTTAATGAAGGGCCTGCTGCCATGTTAATGCTCAGCTGAACACTGATAGTGCCCTCTGCCTGTTCCAAGGATGGTGGCTGTATCATCCCCAAGACTCAAATCACTATGGTACGCTAGACCATTTCCCAGACTGTGCCCCAATCTGCTGGTTCCCTTGGGTCACCTGAATTCGCCATCTGAGACCATCCTCTGCCCACCTTACCTCCTTTACAGGTGAGAATTCTATCCTGCCTTTGAGGCATTCTTCTCTGTTAAGCCTCATCTAATTACCAGATGAACTGTTTTTATCTGACAATCTGTAATTGCAATAGGGTATTTTAACATGACCTCCTAGTAAATGAAAAATTGAAATTTTTTTTTGCTTTCAGATAAAGAGGTATGGAGCCTGCTGGTCTGCCTGTGTGTGTGTGTCTTCCAGTTCACACTCACAGGTACACAGAACACCCTGTGCTCCATGATCCATCCCCTAGTAGTATTCATATGTTAGGATAATATAGTAAATGTTTGAAATTAAATTGAAAACAGCACAATTAATGTAAAGTTTTGAGTGATGCCAGCCCAGCCACAAACCAGAATGAGAAGCTGTTATGGAGATGGGGTGTGTGGGCTGGGATGGTTCATGGTGTGATCCAGAGGGGAGAGTAAATCCTCTGTCTTCCTTAGTGCAGGGACTTACATTAACATCTTAGTCAGGTGTTTCCTTAGGGTAAAGTTACCACCACAAATATCTCTCTGGAGACTTTTTAATGAGAAGTTAGTTTACAAAATATTCATGCATAACATATGGGATTCATGTACACCACCCCACCATCACCACCTTGCATTGATGTGGAACATTTGTTACAATTGATTATAGCACAATTTCTTAATTGTTCTATTTTTAACAGTATGCTACAATTAATGAAAGATTATGAAAATAGTTGCCTCTATTGTCCATTATTTACATATTTCCCATAATATCATAGATTTGTTATAATTCATGAAATATCACTCTTACACTTGAACTATTAACTATAGTCCATCATCTACAATAAGATTTACTGTGTTGTACAGTCTTATGTTTCATCTTTTAATTTTTGTTCTACTAATATATATATTTTAGTTTTCCCTTTTAACCACATTCACTTATATAAATCAGTACTGTTGGTTAAACCCATAAAAATGTGCTACCATCACCAGCATCGATTTCCAAAACATTACCATCAAGCTAAAAAGAAATTCTGTGCATTTTAAGCATCAACTCCCTTTTTTCTATCTCCAATTTATCTGCTGTTAACTTATATTTTAGATTCTAGTTCTATGAGTTTGCTTATTATAATTAGGCCATCACAGTGACACCATACAATGCTTGTGCTTTTGTGTCTGGCTTATTTTACTCAAAATAATATCCCCAAGTTTCATTTGAATCCAGGAGAGTACGAATAGCAGATTCATAGAAAAGCATTCACATAGACCAAGGTAGACAGTCAGTGGCATGTGCAGCAGGATTTATATCAGCTGTAAGTGCCAATTTTTCCCATGAATTCAGATGGGTGATAACATGACTTGGACATGCCTATGTCTTAAGGAATTCTGGGTCCCATGATCTGCTGGATGTCTTCTTTTCTTTTATATATCTTTCTCATCCTTTTCATCCACTTTTAAATCTGCTAACTGCTAGGAGGTCCTTGACTAAAGGTGCAAATATTCTGTGTTACTTGGGTTTTGTGTGTGTAAGTGTGTGTATTATGGAGCCTGGTGTTGGTGAGCAGGTTCATCATAATCTAGGTTTATCATAATCTATCCCATAAATATAGGATAAAAAATTGTGGCATGCACTGAATAAAGTCTTTATTTTCTCTGAACTTCTATTTTACTTAAAGCTGGTACCACATAGGAATACTTCAGAGGAAGAGAGAGAACTGTAGATTTGATTCTCCTGGACTGCAACATAACATACCTCTATACTGATTTTATTAAAAAAGTCATACAAAAACAAGCTCAGACTTCTGGCTGACTATATTTATACCGTTTTGAAAATTGTTTCTATGCTCATGTGATAATGATTGAGTATGACAAGGACAAATAGTGCTTCATGCATTCTCTCTTCAAGAAAGAATGGTTTGTTTTCTAGGGAGCTCTTACAAACTTAATTTCTCTGCCTTTATGTGAAAGTTTCCATCATTCTTTCCACCAGCTAGTCACCCTACTAAAAACCATCTAGAGTCTTACATTCCAATCATCTGCCATCCCTCCATCCCATCCTCCCATCCGTTGACACTCACCTTTCCCACTTTTCTACCCCCTTATCTCTTCCTTCACTCAATCCCTCAATTCTTCCACCCACACTTCCATCTACTTAGGGAAGCACTTGTTAAAGTGTATGACTTTCCTGGACCACTTAAGAGCCATGAATAAAAAGTCAAGATGGGGTTCCTTGTTCCAGATAACTAAACTTACCTCCCAGTATCTGAAAGGCTCTTTAATTTAGAATAATGTGGTACACAATATGACCATTTGTGAAGATTATAACACAATGGACTGTGAATGTAAAAAGAGCTTCCTGAACTCTAAATGAGTCTAAATATATCTACACACATGCACACACACACTAATTAACACCATGGGATTTACATTAATTTCAAATTCTCTTCTTTCTAAATAAATTTGTAAAATTCTTAGCTTTAACTGGCCAAGGGCTGTATCTCTTCTCCTGCATAGCCCTTGTTAAATTTCCTAATCATTACTGAATACATTTTGAAGAGTCTCCTTGCAGTGCTTCTTGTAGAACCAGAACTGAAAAAAATCTACTTTCCTTGGTATCATCCATGTATTATCCTAGGATAACAAGACATTTTTACTGTAGACCCCTTGCAAGTGGAGGGTCTGTTTCTCAGCAGCTATGTTCACCTCATCTGCTATGCAGTGTCAGGAGTATGGAGGCCATATAATACACTATTTAGGCAGGAAGAACTTCTGGTGGAAGATACCCAGAAAAGGGCTTCCATTGCTACAGAAGTTGAACTTCCTAACATTTCTTTGTGTCATAATCATATCCCAGAAGGAACTATTGAGTTCTCTGTCCAGTCACTTCTAGGGCCCCATGATGCAGAACATAGCACCATGGCTATAGCCTTTTTGAGGTACAAGCTCACTCCTTCACCTGCAACTCTCAAACATGTTAGGACACTACCTCACTGAATGTCCCCAGCCCCTTCCTTAATCTTTCCCTTATGATCAATGAAGACCCCACTTTCTTCCATGGTTCTGTTCCCCTCAACCCTCATTCACTAAGCCCTTACCCTGGAATTGATGGGTGGCTGCAAAAGAACCTAGATATCTTTTGAGGAGCTCAAAAACAGTTGAGAATATTAGGGCTAAAAGTTGTAACATGATGCAGGCATGAGAATAACTTTGACATTCTTCTGTGAATCTAAAGACTGTTACCTAGCAGAGCCTGGTAATGACCTGTACATTTGGATGGCTAATGAATGTACCATATTCATCTTTTTACTTTGCATTAGCACAAATTGCACATATAGTAGCCAATCTTTATGGAGATATCTATATATTTAATCTCTATATTTCTTAAATGTGAAACACATTTTTAGACTTTCTATTAGTGCTGGCCTAATTTCAAGAATGTCTTTATAACATGCATATAATTGGGAGAAACTGGGTTTTTATGGATTTAGTTTTCACTTTACAATATAAAAATGCCAGCCAATGAATACAATATAGTTGTGATAACTACGAACCTAAACATTCCCAGAACCAGCCCTTATCTCTAAAGTATGTAATTAAAGCTTCTCTACAAAAAGATTTTTTTAGTGTGCTTTCTTAGCATCCTTGTTCCTTAGGGTGTAGATGAAAGGGTTCAAGATGGGGATCACTATGGAATAAAGCACAGCCATGATCTTGCCCATCTTTGGGGATTAGCTGGTGAATATTACATTAGTCAAGTTGCCACTGGTTTAATTATGTCTTTTTCATCTGACAGCAAATGGGGAAGTTTTAACAAGGCTGACATATGCAAACAAACATAAAGAAAAGTAACCCTTCTTGAAGCATCAGGTGTTAATTTATCCCCAGGCTTAAAATTTTGCCAACACCTAAGAGATCTACACATTGGAAAGATGCTCGGCAAGAGGCACTTTAGTTGTCCCTATTGACTGATTTAGGGTGACAGTGAAGTGACATTTTCAGGGACATTATTATAGGTGTTAAGTAATATTCCATTCTTGTAATTACACCTCATTGTGGACTTCCTGAACCTCTTCCCATGTCATGAATGAGTGTACAAAAAGTAGTTAGCAATTTCCATTAAACACCTTCAGCTTGGACATTGCTGTGAGTGAGTAGAACCAAATGGGGCAAGAAGCATGGAGCCAGAGCCTTAGAGGGCAGAAGTGGGTGCATGAGTGGATCATCCAGGAACCCTACACCACTCCAGATGCAAGAAGTTCCCACATTCTGCCTTCTCACTTGCCCAGGAAGGCAAGGTAGACTCTGGAATAGATGCTAGGTTGTCAGCCATTGGTTTGATAACTTTGATAAGATGTAGTTTATTAGGTTCACATATTGTGTCAAGGAGCAGAGATCACTGGAGTTCAAGCATGGCTATACCTGTAATCGCCATGGTAGAACTCATGCACCCTTACAAATATCAACTAAGACACTTGAAACTGTCCAAGAAAAAAGGCCCAAATTTAGTTTTTAAAATGCTTACAGGCAACAGGTTATGATAGATATGGATAGCCTGGTCCTAATGCAATTGACACACTCATTACGAAGACCATAGAGGAAGTTCATAATCCAGAGAGACTTGGAAAGAATATCAGGCCTGCTCCCATCCTGTCTTCCATTGTAGGAGAACGGTTTCTTTCATTATGGTCAGAAAATGAAGCACTAATGGCACCTGTATCTGAGAAAAGCTGTGTGGACCCCAGCATTCCCATTTGAGATCCTGGGGAATCAGTTGGGGTTATTGAAAGTGAGAATCAGATGTAACTAATGATTTCTGCACTTACCCCACCTAACTCCCACCTCACCTGGTCCACAACTGTGACTAGCCCCAGCCTGACTGCCTTCCCCCAAGCGCTGTCCATGCTCCAAGTTTCTGCAGAACCTGTGGGATGTAGAAGCTGTGGGCAGCAAAGCCATAAATACTTCTCCTTTCCCTAAAATTATTTTTCTCTTAAAATTAATATTCACTCCCTAAATACAGAAATTCTCAATGGTAATAATTGAGGTTTAATGAACTAATTATTCAATGATTATTTTGCCTTTAGACTCAATTCATTAGGTTTGATTTTGGCTATACTATTTTTCTAAAATGATTCTCTTTAACAATACCAAAAAAATAAATAAAGTCAACAATCAACACTTAATACACAGTTTCATTTCAAAGAATTTTGAACAAAACTGAAGGTCACTTTTAAATTCTGGAACCACTGTAGCTGTGTCAAGGGAGCCATCCCTTTTGACTCAACTCAAAAGAAATAAACCACATTCCCAGATTCTCACCCAAACATGGTCAGCAAGTTTGTTGTGAATGCATGATCCATGATGGTCCTGAGTGCAGCCTAGTTTTATCACATGCAGCTTTGCTGTAACTGAACTCAACTGGTTTTTGTAACCAGTTGAGTTGTTATTCCACTGGGACTCTTGTATCTGTTCCAGCACTTGAAGCCATCAGTGCCAAGGGGGCCTGGCCATGGCCCTTGGCAAATGTTCGATGCCCAGGTATCACATGAGGTGATAGTTGACCACTCATCTTGGGCTAAATAATGGCCCCAGCATTCATCATGGGCTTAGGTTTGGTGTGCAGGAAATGGCACTCAGTGGTGTTGGAAAGAGACAAACTTTGGTGATGGCAACTGTCCTTTCCCTCAAGGATGATATTCAAGAAGCTTAGTTCCCACACACAGGGAACCACATCCAGGGATGGTTCTTTATTCACTTAACAAACTCCAGGGAGAATGGAAGAAGGAAGTTTGGATAGTGAAGTGGTCATAGTGGGAATCCACCTTCCAGGTCTTCATCCCCACTGCAGTTTGTCCAATGAGGACCCAAGTCCACATCCACTCTTGCTTCCTAAAGTGGACCATGCAATCACCAAGGTTGGGTTTGACTGTTTCTCCAAGGAGTTTACCTAGGTTAAGTGACAAAGACTGTTGTATGTCTGGCATATAGTTGCTAGATTTAACAAAACAAAAATACTGACACCCAGTGACACTTGAATTTCAGATAAAAAGAGAAATGCATATTTCTTATAAGTTTCTATCAAATATGGCAAGAGAAATACTTATACAATGTAGAATAATACTACATTAACTCTCATGTAAAGCAAAATAACTCATTTTATAAAGATGGAAAATTCACATGACTATGAGCCTTTCACTGTACCTCCCTGGGGCTCCTGGTAGGCATCCTTTGGAGATAAAGGAGAGAGCAAGAGGGAAAGAGTAAGTGTGCAGACCACCCTCAGTGCCTCCTTCCAAATTCTCCCTGCACTTCCAAAGTCTGAGCTGCAGAAACCACATGATTGAAGGACCAGCAAATCCTGGTTCCTGTTTCCCTCATCCACATTTTTCCTGATCATACTTGAAATAATTAAAACTCCCTCACTAGGGAAATTTATATCCAAAATGCCTATATTTAAAAAGAAGAAAGAGCTAAAATCAAAGAGCTAACTACACATCTGGATAAAAAAGAACAACAGACTAATCATAAAGCAAGTAGAAAGAAGGAAATAACAAAGATTAGAGCAGAGTTAAATGAAATTGAAAATAAGAAAACACTAGAAAAAATGAGCAAAACCAAAACCTGGTTCTTTGAGGAGATTAATATAAATGACAAATGCTTAGCTAGACTAACAAAGAAAAAAAAGAGAGAAGATGCAAATACATAAAATAGAAAGTGAGGAAGGGGATATCACCACTGATATTAGAGAAACAAAAGGCATCATAAAAGGATACTTTGAAAAATTATATGCCAACAATATGGATAACTTAGATTAAATGGATGAATTTCTAGAAACACACAAGTAGCTTACACTAAGGAAAGAAGAAATTGATAAATTCAACAAGTAACAAGATTAAATCAGCCATCACAAAACTCCCAAACTATAAAGAGCCCAGGACCAGATGGCTTCACAGATGAATCCTACCAATCATTCCAGAAAGAACTAACATCTATCCTCCTCAAATTCTTCCAAAAAAAGAAGTAGAAGGAGCATTGCTTAACTCATTCTATGATGCCAACATCACCCTAATACCAAAGCCACACAAAGATGCAACAAGAAAGGAAAGCTATAGACCTATCTCTAATGAACCTAGATGCTAAAATCCTTAACAAAATACTTGTTAATTGTATTCAACACATCAAACAAATTAAACCTCATGACCACATGGTTTACATCCCTGGTATGCAAGGATGTTTTCAGATAAGAAAATCAATCAATGAAATATACCACATTAACAAATCAAAAATACTCACATGATTATCTCTATTGATGCAGAAAAAGCATTTGAGAAATTACAGCACACTTTCCTGTAAAAAATACTTCAAAAGATAAGAATAGAAGGAAATTTCCCAAACAAGATAAAGGTTATATTTGAAAAACTGGCAACTACTATCATATTCAATGGTGAAATGGAAAAGCTTTCCCTTTAAGATCTGGAACAAGACCAGGATGACAATTGTGACTATTCTTGTTTAACTTAATATTAGAAGTACTTGCTCAAGCACTTAGGCAAGAAAAAGAAGTAAAAGACATCTAAATTTGAAAGGAAAAAGTAAAAATTTCATTATTTGCAGATGACATGATCCTACACATAGAAAGCCCTAAGGAATTTACAACAAAGCTTCTAGAGTTGATAAATGAGTTCAGTAGAATGGCAAGATGTAAGTTTAATGCACAAAAATCAGTAGCATTTCTTTACACCAATAATGAGCAATCTGAGGAGGAAATCAAGAAAAAAAAATCCCATTTGCAATAACAGCTAAAAGAATAAAATACCTAGGTATTTACAATGAAAGATGTAAAAGAATTGTATGTGGAAAACTACACAGCATTATTAAAGGAAATTAAAGAACTAAATAAATGGAAGAATATTCCTTGTTTATAGATAGGAAGACTAAATATCTTTAAGATGTCTATCCTACTCAAACTGATTTACAGATTTAATGCAATCCCAATAAAAATTACCACAGCATTTTTTACGGAGTAGGAAAAGCTAACTAGGAAATTCATTTTATTTGGAAGGGCAAGGGGTCCCAAATAGCAAAAGACATATTGATAAAGAAAAATGAAATTGGAAGGATCACACTACCTGACTTTAAAACATACTACAAAGCTAGAGTGGTCAAAACTGCATGGTATTGGCACAAGGATAGACATACTGATCAATGGAACTGAACTGAGAGTTCTGATATAGATACTTACATATATAGTCAAGAGATATTTGACAAGGTCACCCATCCCACTTAACTGGGAGAGAATGGCCTCCTCAACAAATGGTACTTGGAGAACTGGATATCCATATCCAAAACTCAAAAAAGATAAAAGATCTAAATATAAGAGCCAAGACCATATGGCTCATAGACGATAATGTAGGGACACATCGGTGAGACCTTGTAGTAGGAAATAGTTTCATAAACTTTACACCCAAAGCTTGAACAACGAAAGAAAAAATAAATAAATTGGACCTCCTCAAAATTATAAACTTTTGCCCATCAAAGAAGTTTGTCAAGAAAGTGAAAAGGCAGCCTACTCAATTGGAGAAAATATTTGGTAACCATATATCTGATAAGAACCTAAAATCCAGCAGACATAAAGAAATCCTACATCTCAAAAAAGAAAAAGAAAAACAACCCACTTAAAAATGGGAAAGAGATTTGAATATATGCTCAACATCACTAGCTATTAGGGAAATACAAATCAAAACTACAACGAGATATCATCTTACACCTA
Source organism: Cabassous unicinctus (assembly GCA_029593785.1). Lineage (NCBI taxonomy): Eukaryota > Metazoa > Chordata > Mammalia > Cingulata > Chlamyphoridae > Cabassous > Cabassous unicinctus. Next base: position 24,381 of record JAQZBX010011353.1, read on the forward strand.
TTAGACTGGTGATTACTAAAAAACAATGGACTACATGTGTTGGAGAAGAGGTGGAGTGAAGGGAACACATCCACTGCTGGTGGGAATGTATAATGGTGAAGCCATTGTGGAGGACAATTTGATAATTCCTCAGGAAGCTAATTATAGAACTGCCATATGATCCAGCAGTCCCAGTGCTGGTTATATACCCAGAAGAATTGAAAACAGTGACATGAATAGATATCTGAACAGCAATATTCATAGTGATATTATTCACTATTGCCAAAAAGTGGAAGTAAACCAGATATCCATTAACAGATGAATGGTTAAGCGAACTATGGCATATACATACAATGGATTATTCCACAGCTATAAGAAGGAATGCAATATTAACACATGGGATAACATGGATGAAATTTGAATACTTTATGTTGAGTGCAGCAAACCAGACATTGAAGGACAAATATTACATGACCTCACTGATATGAATTAAGCAAATTGAGCAGACTCACAGAGCTAGAGTTTCAAAGATAGGTTTACAGGAGGAAGAAAGGGAGTAGAGGGAGGTGAATCGATGCCCATACAGGCAAAATCTATGATAAGGTTGAAGGTTGTGGTTGGGAAGTGGATGGCATGAAGTGATGTAATTCAGTTCAGTAGTGTTAGCATGTGAGGTGGAGTAGGGTGGGGTGGTTTTGTTGGGCTATCTATAGAACTGGGGGATGGTCAGGGGAAGGAGCAGGTGAACTCTCTGGATTTGCAGATATGTTGTTGTATTGGAAAGAAAATTAGTGAGTATTGTTCAAACCTAAAAGTGAAACATCATGCAGGAAAATTTGTTAATCAGCAAATCAATGCCTTGCTGGTCAGCACTTTTCATATTTTAAGAGGGATGATGAGAACCAGAACAGTGGGCACATTGGGGTATGGTTTGTAACAAATAAGAACAGTTAGGGAGCATTCCTGGAAGTATTGTGTTCCTCCCTGGGAAGTCTGGCCACTTTCTCAGGGATTGATGTATAAACCTTGGAATGTACTGCCTTGGCAGTGTTATGTTCCTTCCTGAGGAGGCTGGCCACTTCCTTGGGAATTGACACAGTGCTCGCATGTTGGCATCTATAGTATTGAGCTCATTGATTATGAGCTCAATAAAAGGGGGAGCCCCTGGTCAGGCCAGTTGATGTTCCACCCTGAGAGAGGGTACTCTGCACAGGTGTTGTTTGCAATGAAGACTCTGGTATCAGCTGATGATTCAGGACTTCCCAGCCATGAGCTAGATGTTAGTGAGTTTGTATGTCAGTGGGCCTTATTTTCAAATTTATGTTCCCCAATGTAAATTATACTCATTTATAGATTCACTACACATGGATCTTCTGCCCCTTTTATTTTAACCTATAATTAGCACTATACTTGTTAAATATATGTCCCAGAGACTTAAATATTTGGTCCATCCATGTGCCAGCTGAGACCTGAATCTCAGCAGAGTTGCAACACCTGCTCACCAGTGCATTGGACTCACCCTGGACAACTAACAAGGAGATGATGATGGACAATGCCCATCCTAAGGAACAGAGAGTGTCTAAACTCCAAGCAACATAGTTCCATCCACCTGCCTCATGAAATATAAGCTCCCTCTCAATTAGAAAGAGGGACATCATCACTCTCAAATCCTCAAGATTGGGGAATGAACAATTAACTAAAGTAGATTTATTATTCTATTACAGACTTATTATTATTCTGGCAATAGAAGAACTTTTATCATTAATATAAAGGCAGTAGCCACCAGAGGTATTGATGAGAGTGAGAGGGAATAATAAGTGTAATATGGGGGCATTTTCAGGACATTGAAGTTGTCCTGCATGACATTGCAGTGATGGATTCAGGCCATTATATATTTTGTCATAATCTACAAAACTGTGCAGGACAGAGTGTTATCTATAATGTAAACTAAGTCCACAGTTAATAACAATACTTCAATATGTGTTCATCAATTTTAACAAATATACCACACTAATGAAGGATATTGTTAATGTGGGAAATTGTGGGGAGTGGAGCATATGGGAACCCCCTACAATTTTTAAGTAACATTTATGTCATCTAAAGCTCTTTTTAAAAAAATCTTAAGAACTTTCTTAACCCCTTAGCAATTAACCTTCTATTAATAATTAATAACCTTCATATTAAACTTTCTTTGTTCAAAAAATAAAGAAGTTTTCTCAATACGGTAAAGTGCATGTATGAAGAACCCACACATAACATTGTACTCGACAGTGAAAGCCTGAGAGCTTTCTTACTGATGTTGGAAACAGAACAATGATGCTCATTGTTACCGTGGATATTCAGAAAGTCTAGCTAAAGCAATTAGGCAAGGAAAAGAAATGTAAGACACCCAAATAGAAAAGGAAGAAGTAAAACATCACAGTTAATTAAAAATATGATTCTATAATTAGAAAATCCTGAAAAGTCCACAAAATGTTAATAGAGCTAATATATGATTTCAGCAAAGTGGTGGGATACAAGATTAATACAGAAAATTCAGTTGCACTTATGTACACTACTGATGAGCAGTTTGAGGAGGAAGTCTGAAAAACTCTATTTATAATTATGACTAAAAGAATCAAATATTTAGGAATAAACTTAACTGAGGACATAAAGGACACATATTCATAATGCTACAAAACATTGCTAAAAGAAACCAAAGAAGACCTAAATAAATGGAAGGGCCTTCCATTTGCATAAATAGGAAAATAAAAATATCATTAAGATATCAATTCTATGCAAAATTATTTACATATTCAATGCAATCCCCAAAGAAAATCCAAAATCCTTTTGTGCAGAAATGGAAAAGCCAATTATCTTATTTATTTGAAAGGGCAACAGGCCTTGATAGCCAAAAATGTCTTAAAAATAAGAATGAATTTTGAAGGCTCTCACTTCCTGCCATTGAATCATATTACTTAGTTATAGTGGGAAAAACAGCAGGATATTGGCATAAAGATAAACATATTGACCAATGGATCCAAATAGAAATCTTAAAATAAACCCTCATATCTATTTTCAAGTGATTTTTGACAAGACTATCACACTGACTCAACTGAACAGTCTATTCAACAAATGGCGCTAGAAAACTGGACATCAAAATCCAAAGGAAAGAAAGAGGACCCCTATTCTCATACATTATCAAAAATTAACTCAAAATGACTAAATATAAAAGCTACAACCATAAAACTTCTTGGAGAAAATTTTGGGAAATATCTTCAAGATCTTGTGGTTACTGGTAGTTTCTTAATCCTTACATACAAAGCAAGAGCAATGAAAAGAAAAGGATAAATGGGACCTCCTCAAAATTAAACACTTTTGGTCTTCAAGGGACAAAGTCAAGAAAATAAAAAGCAGCCTACTCAATGGGAGAAAATATTTAAAAACCAGAAATCCAATAAATGTTTGGTATCCCTGTTCTATAAAGGGATCCTACAACTCAATGTTAAAAAAATAAATAACCCAATTAAGAATGTGCAAAAGACTTGAACAGACATTTTTCCGAAAATGAAAAATAAATGGCTATAAAGCACAGCAAGAAATGTACAACACTATCCATTAGGGAGTGCAGATCAAAACTACAATGACAAATTTCTAGAAACATTCAAGCAAAGGACTTGATGAAAGAAAAAAATTGATGAATGAAACAGACCAATCATACTTAACAAGATTGAATTTATCAAAAGCCTCCTAATTAAGAAAAACCAGGACCAGATGGCTTCACAGGTGATTTCTACTAATCCTTCTGGAAAGAACTAACACAAGCCCTGCTTAACCTCTTTCAAAAAATAGAAGCAGAGGGAATATTCTCTAACTTGTTCTATGATGCCAACATCACCCCAATACCAGAACCACAAAAAGATGCTATAGAAAAAGAAAACTACATACCAATGTCTCTAATGAACCTGGATGCTAAAATCCTCAACAAAATACTTGTTATTCATATTCAGCAACACATCAAATGAATTATACAATATGATCATGTGTTTTATCCTGGGTATGCAAGGATGGTTCAACATTTAAAAAAATCAATTAGTGTACTACACTACATTAAGAGATTGACAGAAAAGTCACATGATCATCTCTATCAATGCAGAAAAAACATTTCAAAAATTACAGCATCTTTTCTTGATAAAAACACTTCAAAAGATAAGAATAGAAGGAATCTTCCTCAACATGGTAAAGGGTATATATGAAAAACCCACAGCTAATATCATACTCAATGGTGAAATACTAAGGGATTTCCCTTTAAGATCTGGAAAAAGATAAGGATGACCAGTCATGACTCTTATTTAACATTGTGTTAGAAGGACTTGCTCTAGCACTTAGGAAATAAAAAGACATAAAAGGCATCCAAGTTGGAAAGTAAAAGTAAAATTTTCACTGTTTGCAGATGACATGATCCTATACATAGAAAGCCCCCAAAAATCTACAACAAAGATTCTAGAACTGATAAACGAGTTCAGGAAAATGGCAGTTTATAAGATCAACACACAGAAAAAAAATGGGTAGCATTTCTGCACACTAGTAATGAGCAATCTGAGGAAGAAAAAAAGAAAGAATTTTATTTACAATAGCAATGAAAAGAAACAAATATTTAGGAATAAACATGACTAAAGATGTAAAGGATTTGTATGCTGAAAACTACACAACATTGTTAAAGGAAATCAAATAAGACCTAAATAAAATGAATACTATTCCATGTTCATGGACTGAAAGAATAAACATCATTAAGGGTCTGTCCTACACACCTTGATTTTCATAATTATTGCAATCCCAATAAAAATTACAATAACATTTTTTTATTGAATTTAAAAAGCTAATTTTGAAATTTATTTGGAAGGGTAGGGGACCTGAATAGTCAAAAACATATTGAAAAGAAAAACAAACTTGGAGGAATCATGCTACCTGAATTTAAACCATACTACAAAGCTACAATTGTCAAAACTGCATGGTATCAGCACAAGGCTAGACTGAGAGTTCTGATGTAGATCCTCACATATACAGTCAACAGATATTTGACAAGGCCACCAATCCCACTCACTTGGGAGAGACTGGCCTCTTCAACAAATGCTGTTTGGAGAACTGGATATCCATATCCAAAAGAATGAGAGAGGATTACTATCTCACACCCTACACAAAAATTAACTCAAGATGGATCAAAGATCTAAATATATGAGCCAAGACCTTAATGCTCCTAGAAGATAATGTAAGGAAGCCTCTCTGAGATCTGTTAGTAGGAAATAGTTTCATAAACTTTACACCCAAAGTGTGAACAATGAAAGAAAAAATATATAAATGGGACCTCCTCAAAATTAAAACTTTTGCATCTTAAAGACAAGCATCCCATTTAAAAAATAAACAAGAGATTTGAATAGACACATTTCCAAAGAGTAAATACAAATGGCTAAAAGGCACATGAAGAGATGCTCAGCATAACTAACAATTAGGTAAATGCAAATCAAAACTACAATTAGATATCTTCTTACACCTATTAGACTGTCAGCTATTAAAAAAACAGAGACCTACTACTGTTGGAGGGGATTTGGAGGAAAGGGAATGCTCATCTACTGCTGGTGGGAATGTAGAATGGTCCAGCCACTGTGGGGGATGATTTGACCTTTCCTCAGGCAGCTAACTATAGATTGCCATATGATCCAGCAATCCCATTGCTGGGTATATATCCAGAAGAATTGAAAGCTGGGACACAGATTTATACCCACAAATGTTCATAATGGCATTATTCATTATTGCCAAAATTTGAAAGCAATTCAAGTGTCCATCAAACAGATGAATGGATAATCAAGATGTGGTATATACATACAATGGAATATTACTCAGCTGTAAGAAGGAATGAAGTAATGACACACATGATAACATGGATGAATCTTGAAGAACTTATGTTGAATGAAGTAAGGAAGTTAATAAGGGACAACTATTGCATGATCTCACTGATATAACCTAAGCATATTGAGTAGAATCACAGAGCTAGGGCCTGGAAGATAAGTTATCAAGAGACATAAAAGGAGTAGTGTGGCAAGCTGATGCTCAATATGACAACATCCATGGTAATATGGAAGTGGGTGGTTTGGTAGTGGATGGCGGTGATGATGGTGCAGGATTTGTGTGGGGTTGACTGTGTTAGAATGTGTGTGTGAGCACTGTGGGGGTTTGGTTTGGAATATCCATGGAACTGGTGGAGGTCTGGAGAAAGGGACAGGTGAACTCTGGGGATGTGTAGGCTTGTGGTTGAAAGTACAATGGTGGGAAGATTCTTTTTGGCAAATATGGAAGGGGAGGATCACTGGTGCAGTGCCTTGGTGATTGGGGATATGTGGGAAAGTGTGCACCTGGGGCATGCTTCTATGGAATATGAATGTGTATATCTTGTCATAGTTTGTTTTCTCAGTGGGTGGAGAAACAGACAATATACAAGGAAATATTAAACACCCATCTGGGGGAGTCCTGTTATTTTCTTAAATAGAGGGGCAAGAATCTATCAAGTACATAGGCAGTGTCTAATGAAAGAAAACCGAACAGAATAAAACCTTAATATTAATGCATGTAACTATGAACCTAATTCTTTAAAAAACAGAAATTTAATGTTTGCCATAGGATCTGAGCACAGGAAGATGGAAGAATGGGTGAAACATAAGGCATTTTGGGGGTATTGGAATTGTTCTGCATAATCTTACAATGACAGATATAGAATATTATATGCTTATTCAGAACTTAAGAAAGTGTATGGTGCAAAGTGTAAACCATAATGTAAACCATTGACCATGGTTAGTAGCAATGCTTTGATGTTTGTTCATCAATTGTAACAAATGTACCATACTCATATAGAATGTTATTGGTTGGAGAAGATGTGAGGTGGAGAGGGGTATATTGGAAACACCCACTCTTATGTGACATTTCTGTAACCTAAAGCTTCTTGGGAAATAAAGTGAAAACAATAAGGCACTAGGGAAACATATGGAACAAACTGTCAATATACCTAAAAGATAGATCTTATGGTGATGAAAGGCATAATGCAAATTTATTTATTTTTATTATTTTATTTCATTTTGTTTTATTATTATTACTATTTGGCTTTGTTTTTGAGGAGATATTTGATTATGGTAGGGTTACCACTGTGGCAGGGGAGGAACACTGGTACAGGGTGTTGGTGGGGTATGTGTAGGGAGGGGTGCACCTGGATTATGCCTCTATGGAATATGCATGTGTTCATGTGGTCATTGGTTGTTGTCTTGGTGGCATGAGACCCACACAATAACCAACAGAATATTGAATTCCCATCATGGGCAATCCTGCTACATTCTTTAGTAGAGTGGCAAGAATCTCTAGGCACATGAGCAGTGCCTAGCAAAGGAGAAAAGAAAAATATGCCAGGCTTTTGATATTGATGACTCTACATATGAACCTTGCACTTGTGAAATTGAAACAGCCTAGTAATATGTATTGCCTAAGCATTACCTACTGAAAGCCTCTTTTTTGCTCAAATATGGCCTCTCTCTAAGCCAAACTCAGCATGTAAATTCACAATTTTTCCCATGTTGTGGGACATGAATCCCAGGGATGAGCCTCCCTGGAACTGAGAGATTATTATGAAGTGTCATCTAGTGATCTATTTAGAGAAAGACCTAGACCAAAAGGAGGAAATATTAAATACAAATGAGGTTTATGGCTAATAGATTTCAAAGTGAGTTTGGGGGTAATTCCAGATCTTATGCTTTTGCATGTCTTAGGAGGACAGCTGCTCCTGAGGGCTCTACAGGTATCTAGACACTATAGGCAAGGCAGACAACCCCAGAAAATCAGCACCCCATTGGTGGGAATTACATTGGAATTTATGATAACATCGCCCCAATGTACCCAGAGTTAGACTAATTTATAATTTTCCCACACATAGTTCTTCTGCCCCTTTTATTCAAACATAAAATTAGCACTATACCTGTTAAATATATGCCCCAGAACCATACATCTTCCAGCTATTCTTATGATGGTTAAGCAGTTAATCTCAGCAGAGTTGCAGCCAACACCTACTCTCCAGATCATCAGACTCACCCAAGACAACTAACAAAAGCATGATGATGGAAAGCACCCATCCCAAGAAACAGAGTAATTACAGCTGTAAGCAACACAGTTCCATCCATCTGCCCCAGGGAATCTAAGGCCCCTCTCAATAAGAAAGAGTTGATATCTCCATCCCCAAATCATCAAGATTAAGGAATGAACAAACATAAGAGGGAATGCAATTGTGGACTAAAGTAGACTTATTATTTTTCTAGTAATGGTAGAACTTGTAACATCTATATAAAGTCAGTGATCACCAGAGGTTCTGAGGGGAGGAGGAGGGAAGAATAGATGTAACATGGGTCATTTTTGGGACATTGAATTTGTTTAGTGTGATATTACAAGGACAGAAACAGGTCATTACACATTTTGTCAAAACATATAAAATTGTACAGTTCAAAGAGTAAACCCTAATGTAAACTGTAGACCATGCATAGTAACAATGCTTCTTTATGTGTTCATCAATTGTAACAAACGTACCACATTAAGGAAAGATGTTGTTTAATGGGGGAAGGTGGGGGAGGGGGAGGGAATGAGTTATGTGGGAATCCCCTATATTTTTATACAATATTCATGGAATAAAGCTTCTTTAAAATATAAATATATTAATTAATTAACTATTACAATGAGATCATTTCATACCTTATAGAATGGAAATTATTAAAAAATTATAGAAAATTACAAGTGCTGGAGAGGATGCTGAGAAATACGAACATTTTTTCACTGTGGGTGGGAATGTAGACTGGTATAGTTTCTGTGGAATAAAATTTGGCAGTACCACAAGAAGCTGAGTACAGAATGACCATGTGATCTAGCAATCCATTTACAAGGAATATATTCATAAGAACTGAAAGCAAGAATGTGAACTGACATTTGCATACCGATGTACATAGCAGTATTATTAACAATTGCTAAAATATGAAACAGCAGAAATGTCCATCAACTAATGAATGGGTAAACAACATATGGTATATTCATACGATGGAATGCTACTGAGCTGGAAGCAGAATTGAAATAGGGATGCAAATGACAACATGGATGAACCTTCAGAACATTAAGTTGAATAAAATAATGCAGATGCAAAAGTACAAATTTTGTATGCTTTCACAAATATGAACTAAGTATGATGAGTAAACTCACAGAGGTTAACTCTAGAGAATGTATTATTAGGGAACAGAGTGTGGGTTAAGAATGGGAGCTGATGCTTAATGTATGTAGAATTTTTAATAAGGTTTATTGTAAAAGTGTGGAGACAGAGTTGATGTAACACATTATAGTGATTCTAACTAACACTGCTGAATTATAAATGATTGTGGCTGAAAGGAGTATTCTGTGGATGTGTCAATTGAAAGGAAGCTACTGGGTAATATAGGGACTATAATAGTGATTTTGGTGGTGGTTGATAATTGTGGTGAATAGTATAAATATCAGAATGTACTTTGACAAAATATTAAGAATATGGTAACCAATGGGCAAATTTACAACTAATGTAGCTTATGGAAAATAGTTAACAATAATATTGTAATATTTTTGCAGTAATGACAAAGAAGATAATATGTCATTCTGAGGGACAACAATCAGTGAGTATAAAGCTTTATGGGATTTTTCCTTTTGGAGTAATGAAAACATTCTAAAATTAACTGAGGTGATATCAGCACAAGTTTGTGATGAAAATGAGAGCCACTGATAATATATTTTGAAATGGATTATACAAAATATGAGAAAAAAAACCACAGTTAATTCTGTGTTGGAATATTGACCTTGATTAACAGAATACATATGAGAATGTTCTTTCATGAACTTAAACAAATGGACTAGAGTGGGCTTAGTGGTATTCTTCTATAGACATATTTGATTCTAGCAATGGAAGAAATTACAACATTGATGTGGACCCAGTGACCAGTGGAGGGTCTGGAGGCAGGGAGATGGAAAAACAATTGTAATATGGGGGCTTCTTTGGGACTTGGGAATCATCCTGAGTGACATTGCAATGACAGATATAGGCCATTTTATATCATCACACAACATGCAGAACAGTGTGGGACAAAGTGTAGACTACAATGTGAACTATGATCCATGCTTAATGGCAAAGCCCCAGGATGTGTTTATCAGTTGCAATGAATGTGCTACACTAATGAAGGCTGTTTATGTGGGAGGTTGTGGGAGGTGTGGGAAGTGGGGCATATGAGAATCCCTATATATTTTGTGTAATATTTATGTAATCTAAGTATCTTTTAAAACATAAAAAAAATTTAAAAAGAGAAACAAATATATACATATATATATATATATATATATATATATGCACACATACATATAATACAAATACTGGATGTTAATAATTGGGTGAGTAGTGGGGAAAATACACTAAATGTAAGATACTGGCTATAGTTAGTAATATTTTGAAGATACTTTCACAGTTTGTAACAAATGTTCCACAGCAATCCAAGGATTTTGTGGTGGGGTGATATATGGGAGCCCTGCATGATGATATATCTCTTTGTTGTTTTTTGTTTATTTTGTTTTGTTTCATTTAATTTTTTAAAATTTATTTTTAAAGAAGTTTTAGAGAAAAGTTACATAAAAAGTATAGGCAATTCCCATATGCCCCAGCACCACCCACTCTCATATTTTCCTCTATTAATAACACATTTTATTAGTGTGGTACATTTAGTACAGTTGATGAACACATACTGAAACATGGCTACTAATCATGGTCTATAATTTACATTATGATTTATAATTTGCAACATAAAATTTTATAGGCTTCAACAAATATATCTGTATCTATCATTGCAATATCATGCAGAAAATTTCCAATGTCCACAAAATGCCCCATGTTATACCTATTCTTCCTTCTCTCTCCCTTCAGAACCTCTGGTGATCACTATCATTATATCAATGTTGCAAGTTATTCCATTACTAGAAAAATAAGTCTACTTTGTTCCATAGTTGCATAGTTGCCTTCCTCCTAATATTTGTTCATTTCTCAATCTTGAGGATTTTGGGAGGATGATTCCCATTCTGCTTCTGATTGATATGGTGCTTTGGTGCTATGGAGCAGATGGATTTAACTGTCTTGCTTGCAGATGTAGATACTCTATGTGTTTTAGGATGGGTGTTGTTCATCACCAACATTTTGTTAATTGTCCTAGGCAAGACTGATGAATGGGAGAGTAGGTGCTGGCTGCAACTCTGCTGAGAATCAGGGCTTAACCAGCATATGAACAGACTAAAGGTTTACATCTCTGTGATATATATTCAATGGGTATAGTGATAATTACAGGTCCAAATAAAAGGGACAGAAGAAAAATGTATAGTAAAATTATAAATGTGTCTAACTCTGTTACACTGGGGAGATATTTCAACATATATTCCAAATAGAAAGGCCCACTGATGAGGTGCCAATTTCCTGGGATTTTCTGCCCTGCCGAATAGTTTGTAACAAGTGTTTCATAGTAATCCAATGTTATGGTGGTGTGATGATGTATGGGAGTCCTGTATGTTGATATGCCTATTTTTTTTTTTTGTAAGTTCACAACATTTACTATTGTTTTACTTATTGTTCATGTATGTTCATGCATGAATGATATACTTCAATAAATTTTTAATAAAGAAATTTCATGAAATTGTATAGTTATTTTCTCTGATCTACAACGGATTGAAATTAGAAATCAATATCAGAGGGAGAATTGAAAATTTCACAAATATGTGGAAATTCAAGAATGCACTCCTAAACAATCAATGGATAAAGAAGAAATGTAAAGGGAAATTAGGAAGTTTTTCAGTTCAGTGAAAATGAAATCACAGCAAAACAAAACTTTGTGGATGTATTGAAGTCAGTTTTGAGAGGGAAATTTATAGCATTAAATGCTTACATTAAGAAAGAACAAAATCTCAAATCAGAGCCTGAACTACACAACTAGAGTCTCTAGAAAAGAAGTGCAAACTCAACACAGAGCCAGCAAAAATGAAGTAAATAAAGATAAATAAAATAGAGAGTAAAAATGTAATAGAGAGAATCAACAAGCCATAAGTTGTTTCTTTGAAAAGATCAACAAAATTGACAAAAATTTAGCTTGTCAAAGAAAATAAGAAATCAGACATAAATAACTAAAATCAGAAATGATAGAGCTGACATTACTATGGAACTTTAGGTATAAAATGGATAATAAGAGAATATTATGAATATTGCAAAATGTTATAATCTAGATAAAAGGAAAAAATTCCTAGAAGCATACAAACTACCTACACTGACTCAGTATGATTTACTAAGAACTAGTAAATCAGTCATTAAAATCATCCCAACAAATAAAAGCCCAGTACTAGATGGCTTTACTGTTGAATTTTACCAAATGTTCGAAGAATAATTTACTTCAAACTTACTCCAAATCTTCCAAAAATTTAGAGATGAGAGCTGTCCCTAACCCATTCTGTGAGGCCAAAGTCATCCTAATAACAAAGTCAGATAAATATAGCACAGGAAAAATAATTATACACCAATATGCCTTTGAATAAAGATAAAAAATCCTCACCAAAATACCAAAAATCTAATCCAAGCGTACATTAATATAATTATACACCACGATGACATGGGACTTTTTCCAGGTATGGTTCAACATAAGAAATGAAGTATGGTTCAACATAAGAAAATCAGTTAATGTAATTCACCACATTAATATAACAAAGGGAAACACACATGATCATCTCAATTGAAGCAGAAAAGGCATTTTATAAAATCCAACATCCCTTCTTGATAAAAACACTTACTAAATTAAGAAGAGCAGGAAACTTCATCACTCTGTTAAAAGTCATGTTTTAAAAAACCACTGCTAACATCATACTTCATGAAGAAACACTGAAAGATTTCCCTCTAGGGAAAGGAACAAAATAAGGGTTCCCACTATCACTACTGTTATTTAACATAGTTTAAGCCATAACAATAAGGTGAGAAAGAGAAGCAAAAGGCATACAAATTGTGAAAAGAGTGAAACTTTTCCTGATCTGATCCTATATACAGAAGATCCTGAAAAATCCACAACAAAATTATTAGAACTAATAAATGAACTCAGCAAAATGGCAGGTTACAAAATCCACATGCAAAAATAGGCATTGTTTCTACACACTAATAATGAGCAACCTGAAGACAAAATCAAGTTAAAATTCAATTTACAAAAGCAACTAAAAGAATCAAATATCTAGGAATAAATCTGACTAACTCTGTAAAAGATGTGTACACAGAAACTACAAAACATTGTTAAAAGAAATCAAAGAAGGTCTAAATAAATGGAAAGATAATTTGTGTTTGTGGATTGGAAGACTAAATATTGTTAAGATGTCACTTCTAGACTAAATGATGTACAGACTCAATGTAATCCTAACCAATATTCCTACAGCCTTCTCTGTAGAAATGGATAAGCAAATCTTTAAATATATATAGAAGGGTAATGTGCCCCAACTTGCCAGAGCCATCTTGAAAAAGAAGAATGAAGTGTTAGGTCTCATGCTTCCTGATCTTAAAACCTACTAAAAAAACCCACAGTAATAAAAACAGAATTGTACTGGCACAAGGACATACATATAAAACAAGGGAATTGAACTAAGTGCTTAGAAATCAGCACTCACATGTATGGGCATGTGACTTTTGACAAGGGTACCTAGTCAGTTCAATTGGGAGAGTAATCCCTTCAAGAAATAGTCATGGAAAACAGGATATCCATATGTAAAAAAATGAAGATGAGACTTTACCTCAGAGCCTTGCAAAAATTAATTCAAAACGTAATGGTTCAAAAACAAAATTATAAGAACCAGAAATCTAAAACTCTTGGAAGGTAGCATCAGAAAGCATTTTCAGTATGCTCCATTTGGCAATGTTTTCTTAGACATTAAATTGAAAGCATGATCAACAAAAGAAAATATTGATAACTGGCACCTCATCAAAAAAATACCTTTGTACATCAAAGGACTTCATCATAAAAGTAAAAAAGACATCCTACAGTATAGGAGAAGATGTTTGGGAATCACATATCTGATAAGGCTTTAATATCCAGAAAATTTTAAGAAACCTTAAATTCAACAACCAAAATAGAAGATCCCAGCTAAAAATGTGCAAGACTCTTGAATAGATATTTCTCCAAAGATGATATTTAAGTAACCCATAAGCACATGGAACTATGTGTGACATCATTAGCTATTAGGGAAAGGCAAACCAAACCACAATGTGATGCCATTTCACACCAACTAGAATGGCTTCTATTAAAAAATAGAAAACTGTAACTGTTGGAGAGAATTTGTGAAATAAGAACATTCATTCATTTTTTGTGGGAAAGTAAAATGTTTCAGCCATGGTGGAATACATTTTGACAGCTCCTCAGAAAGTTAAGAACAGAATTACCACATGACTCAGCAGTCCTCCAGTTAGTTATAAAACCAAAAGAATCAAAAGAAGGTTCTTGAACAGATATTTGCAAACTGATGTTCACAGAAGCTTTATTCACAGTTGCCAAAAGTTGGAAGAAACCCAAATGCTCATCAAGTAATGACTGGACAAAGAAACTGTGGTATAACCATACAATGGAATATTATTCAGCTTTAATAAGGAATGAAATACTGATAGATGCAACATCATGGATGTAGTTTGAAGACCTCATACTGAGTGAAAATAACAATATACAAAAGGCTGAAATTGTATAAAGTCACTTATATGAAATAATTGCTATAAGCAAATTCATAGAGATAGAAAGTAGTATGTAGGTTACCTAACAGCTAATATGGGGATAGAAAATGGGAGTTAATGCTCAAATTCTATAGAGCTTCAATTTGGGGCAATGTGAAATTTCAGTAATTAATAGCATTGAATTATATATTTTTTAAATTTATTTTTAAAAGATACTTAGATTACATAAAATGTTACATTAAAAAATATGAGATTCCCATATGCCCCACTCCCCACACCTCCCACTTTTCTCCACATTTACAACTTCTTTCATTCATGTGCTACATTCATTGTAATTGATGAACACATCTTGGAGTTTTGCCACTAAGTATGGATAATAGTTTACATTGTAATATACATGCTATCCCACTCAATTCTGTAGGTTATGGCAGGATATATATAATGACCTGTATCTGTCATTGCAATGTCATTCAGGACAATTCCAAGTCCCCAAAATGCTCCCACAGAACACCTCTTTTTCCCTCTCCCTGCCCCCAGAGCCTCCAGTGGCCATTGTCTCCATATCAATGATATAATTTCTTCCATTGCTAGAATCACAATAAGTCTATAGTAGAACACCAGTAAGTCCACTCTAGTCCATGTTTTATTCCTCAATCCTGAGGATTCTGGGAAGGTGATGCCAACTCCAGCTCTAATTGAAAGCCGGTTTCAATCCCATATGGCTGATGGATGGGGCTCTCTTACTTGCAATTATAGACTCTCTCAGTTCTTGGTGTGGTGGTTGTCCATCCTCACCTCCTTGTTAGTTGTCCTGGGTGAGTCCAATGAACTGGAGAGTAAGTGTTGCAACACTGCTGAGGTTTAGGGCCCAGCTAGCACATGCACAGCTCAGAGATTCAAGTCTCTTGGATGTACACCTACCAACTCCAGCACTAACTATAAGTTCAGATAGAAAAGAGAGAAAAGTCATGTGTAGAGAAGTCACAACTGAGTCCAACTCTGTCACACTCAGGGCACAAACTCCAAAGTAGGGATCACTGGCAAGGCACCAAACCCCGGAACTACCCACCATGACCATAGGACCTTGGTGTCTCCAGAATTATACTTTTTAATGTGGTTACAAGAGGACATTTTGAGATATGTATATTTATAAATTTGCAATAATATATATATATTATTTTGAATAGAGAAGTTCTGGGTTTATGGAACAATCATGAATAAACTACATAATTCTCATACACCACACTATCATTAAAACATTGCATTGGTGTGGAACAGTTGTTACAATTGATGATAGCATATTATTATAATTGTATTAACAACTTTAGTCTATGGTTTAAATTATAAGTCACTGCATGTGCAGTGCTGGTCCATGTTTTTTTTTAATTCTATTAATCATATATACAACACAGTGAATCCTAATAAAAAACAAGGTAATATGATTAATAGTGCAATTATAGTAATATTCTTTCATCAGCCATAAGAAATGTACCAAATTAAGCAAGTTGTTAAAAATGGGTAGGAGTATATGGGAACTCTGCATATTTTGATTGATTTTTCTGTACATCTACAACTTTTCTAATTCTCTAGTAACGGAAAAAGAGATATACCCTAATTTTGAGGGATTTCTTCTTTTACCCATTTGTTTTTTTACTAATGTATTGTTTAATTGCCACATATTTTCTGATTTTCCAGTATTCCTTCTGTTATGATTTCTAGCTTTATTACACTGTGGTCTCATAACATGGTTTGTATCATTTCAATATCATTAATGTTTTTAAAATTTTTTTAAAATTTATTGAATATATCATTCATACATGGACATACATAATATGTGTATAGCAAAAGTTGTGAACTTTCAAAAAAAACATGCATAACATCATACAATGTTCCCATGTATCACCCCACCACAAATACGTTGCATTGTTGTGAAACATTTCTAACAATTTGTGAAAGAGCATTGTCAAAGTATTACTAGTATCTATACTCCATATCTTATGTCTGGTGTATTATTTCCCCAATCCATTGTATTATTTTTTTGTTTATAAACCATGTAATTTATCTCAAGTGTACAATCAATGGCATTTGGTATAAGCACCAAGTTGTGCATTCATCTCTTCAATCAATATTAGAGTTTGAATATTTCATGTACACTTAAATGTTTCATGTACACTTGAGATGGTGTTTATTCTGTTGTTGATGTGTGTAATGTTCTATATATATATCCATTAAGCTTATTTGGTTAATAGTGTCTTTAAGGCCTCTCTTTATTTATTTATCTTCTGTTTACATATTCTATAAAATATTGTAAGAGGTGTATTTACGCTTGCAATTATTATTGTAGAACTATCTATTTCTTCCTTCAATTTTGTCGATTTTTCTTCATATATTTTAGGGATCTAATATGAAGTGCATATATATTTGTAATCAGTATATCTTCTTGCTGGATTGAACCTTTATCAATATAAAATATCCTTGCTTGTCTCATAATATTTTATGAAATACTCCATTTTGCCTAACAGTAATATAGTCAATGTGGCTTTCTTTTGATTTGCAAGAAATGTAATTTTTTGCACTTTTACTTTCAGCCTCTTTGCATCCTGGTATCTAAAATTAGATTCTTATAGACAGCATATAGATGGATCATGCTTTTTTAATCCAACCTGCCAATTTCTGCCTTTTAATTGAGGATTTAATTCACTGACATTTAAAGTAGTAACTGAGAAGGAAGTAATTACTCCTGCGATTCAGCCATTTGTTTTCTATATGTCTTGTAATTTTTTTGTTCCTCATTTACACCATGACTGCCTTTTTGTATTTACTTGCTTTTTTATAGTGTACCATTTTGACTGCCTTCTTTCCTTTTTTCTATATTTTTATATTTTCATAGTCATTACCTTTGTAATTACAATGAACACACACTATCAACTTTGTTCAACTCTTACTAACTTACTTAGCATGGTATACAAACTTTCTACTCTATATAGCTCTATCTGTCCCTCTTTATTAGTTATTTTTCTCAGACATGATCTTTACAAATTGGTGTTCATTAACATAGATTTTAAATATTGTACATATTTTCTAAGTAATAGAAAAGAAATGCAGTTACAAACCAAACGATTAATACAGGGTTTTATATTTACCTATGCAGTTAACTTTATCAATGTACTTTATTTATTATGAATTCAGGTGACTGTGTAGTGTAATTTTATTTCAGCCTGAAGGAACTCTCTTTAGTATTTCTTGTAGGGTATACTTTCTGGTAATGAGTTCTTCAGATTTTGTTTAATTGTAAATGTCTTAATTTCTCCTTCATTTTTGAAAGATTTTCACTGGATTTAGAATTCTTTGTTGACTTTTTATTTCCCTTTAAGGACTTTATATAGGACATCCTACTATCTACTGGCCTCCTTGGTTTCTTATGAGAAACACAGTGTTATTCTTATTGGGGATCCCTGTATGTGACAAGTCAATTCTCTCTTGCTGATTAAAAATCGACTATTGGAATTTCAATTTTGACAATTTCACTCTAACATGTCTTGAAGTAGATTTCTTAGATTATATCCTGCTTCAAGTTTCTGGAACTTCCTGGACATATATTTCAACAGATTTGGAAATTTTTATCCATTATTTCTTGAAAAGCTCTTTCTGCCCCTTTTCTCCCTCTTGTCCATTTCAGACTCCAATGTTGTGTATGTTGGTACACTTCATGGTCTGCCAAA
>JAQZBX010011354.1:0-25164 GCA_029593785.1 Cabassous unicinctus
TATTTTTCTCCATAACTCTTCAATTATCTGGCAGTCAATTCTAGTCCACTCAGTGGACTAAATCTAGAAAATACTTCCTGAAGATACTCTGTATGGTAGATTGTCTCTAAAGATGGCTGCCATCAATTCCTTCCCTCCTTCTAGGCTCATCCCACTCCTCCTTTAAGAAGTGGAATCTGTCCTCCACCTGCTAAAATCTGGGCTTGTCTATGATTGCTCTGACCAACAGAATACAGCAAAAATGGCACTGTACCAACTCTGCATCTAGCTTTTAAGAGGGCTTGGCAGCTTCTACTTCCTGTCGCTTAGATCATTGTCTTTTGGAATGTTCTCCCTAGGAACCCAGCCACCAGGCTGTGAAAGAGCTCAAGCCATGTGGAGAGGTCACGGGTAGTTTTTCCCCACCCCCCACCCAGTTGACAGCCTTCATCTGAGCTTCCAGCCAACAGTCAGCATCAATTGTAGCCATGTGAACGAGCCCACCCACATTCAATCTCTTTGGTAAGCACTAGGCACCTCCTAGACACTCAAGCTGTGCCTCTGGAACAGCCCACCCACTTCAATTACCAGGCAGAAACGACAATTTTCCTATTCTTTCTTTACTCTTGCTCCACAGCTAAACGAGGGGAGGAAGTCAAATCATTTGTTCTTAGCTCTAGGTGAGTCTATATTGTTCTATAACCTTGGTCATTAGGATGGTGAGTCTCTTGTTTCAGATGCTGAGTCCAAGAAGACAGAGAGTCCATTCAAGTCTTTTTCCTTTTCATCCATCTGCACCATCCATTTCACTAGCCCTATCTTCTCTCCTCCCCTTGTAACCAGTCACTTATCCCAGAATTTGACCAGATGATTCAATTCAGCTTTTAAAAACTAATGAAATGATTCACATACCTGAAATGCTTTTTAAAAAATTCCCCGCTTACTTGTTTCATTTATTCATTCAGCAAACGTTCATTTAGATGCCTGTTTTATGCCAGGTACCATACTAAGTGTTAAGGTGACAATGAACTCAACTTTTAAAATATTTTGAAAAATATTTGGCTGTGCTAGAAGGGGGACAGAGGAGAGTGAGAAAACTTTTGCTGTCTCAGAAGGGAGAAGGGTGATGAAGCTGTGGAATTCCGTTCTGAGTTGAAAGAGGCGTCATTTATATGGTAATGAGACTGGACTTCATTTGAAGCTCCTGTCTCAGTCCTGAGAGCAATTTCAAAAAAGGAGGCAAGTCTAAGATGTTTTGAATAACAGCAATGTGAATAGCATAGCCCCATAAGGTGACTTGGAAAGGAACTGTCCTCACTGGGATATGAACCTTGCTTGACTCACTGGAATATCTACCTCAAAGATGGTGAGAAACACGTGTGCTAAGATGAGGTATAACAGTGTGCCTCATGGTTCTGCCCGGCCCAGCAAAGGGATCAGGAATTCTACAGTGTTGTTCCTTCCCCATCTTTAAGACTCCAAGGAGATGGGGACATCAGAGACAAGGAGATTCCTCCACCATGGTTTTGCCTAGCCTGAGTGTGAGTGGACGTCCTTAACATCCAGACTTTTGCCTCTCAACATTCCCGCCAAGTCACCATCATCTCTCACCAGCTCCATTGCAATAGTGTCCCAACTGCTCTCCTTGCATTTGCTCTTGCCCACCTCCTACTAGCTTATTCTCTACCCAGCAGCCAGGATTCTTTTAAAATCAAACCGTGTGGCTTCTCTGCTCAAACCCTCCAGTGTTTCCCACTCTCTCAGACTACATACAAGCCAAGGTCTTTACAATGGCCTCCAAGGCCTGTGCGTGGTCCCCAGCCACCTCTTGGAACTCAGCTCCTAGCTCTCTGCCTGCGAGGCCAACCACTCGGGCACATTGCTCTCCCTCCTGTTCCTTGAGCAAGGCTGTACAGCCGCTGTTCCCTCCTCCTGCCACCCTCTTCCTCCAAGTCACACAACTCTCTCCTTGCTCATCTCCTTATTCTCTCCTCAAGTGTCACCTTATCTGTGAGGTCTTTGCTACCCATCCTTTTAACAATAGCATCCCACAGCCCATCTAAGCACTTCTTATCACTCCCACCTTGCTCTATTTTAATCCACAGCACACAGAAGCATATACTTCACTTGAGTTTCTGTTAGTGTCTGTCTCCCTGAGCTGGAGCGAGACAAGTATTTTGTTTTGCTGACCTACAGTATCTCCAGCACTTATGACTGTGTCTGGCATGAAATAAGCATGCAAGTTTTGGTTAAATGACTTAATTAGTTATTCCTAATGGCAGACGTGAGAGAAGTCATAACCACAGGGAAGGATGCAGAACTGGAATGGACAGCCTGGTGTATAATTTTTTGGAAGTCTCATGTTTTATCTTAAAAAAAAAATCAAAAGACTTTTGTATTCTATTCCATAATAAACTCTGTTAGAAAAATAACCTTAGAATAAAACTCATGTTCCAAAAGGAGGTCTGATGTTTATCATTCATTCATTTGCTCATGAAAGAAACATTTATTGAGTACCCAGGAAGTGCCAAGAACTGTGCGGGACACTGGGGAAACAATGCTGTGGCATTGTCTCTCTCTCTCTCTCTGGGGTGTACAGTCTTTTCTGGTGCTTTCAAATCTTGCTGATACCATAAGCCCTCAAGAAGCACGTGTCCTGCAGGTAGAGAAGCTCATACTTTGATGGAGCAATTGTGACATTCTTCCATTATCATTTTTCCAAGTGATAATAATGTTTTATTAAGCAATAGCCACCATTTGTTGGAGGCTTACTATGTGTTCCAGTTGTCTATTGCTGGGTAGTAAACCACCCAAAATTTAACATGTGAAGCAACACAATTATGTGGGTCAGGCATTTGGGCAGGGCACTGCAGGGACAGTTCCACAGCTCTTGTCTCTGCTCCACATCAACTGGGGCCTCAGCTGGGGTGGCTTGACTAGTTAGAGATAGGTGGGATGGCTTACTTAGGACAATAGGTTGGGGGCCTTGGTTCTGGATGTTGGCTGGTTTCCTGGTTCTTCTCCAGGTTATATCTTCTGGAACTGAAATGAACATTCTTTATTCACATGGATGGTGCCTGGGCTGGAATAATTGGAAGAGCTGGGGCGGCCAGGCATCTTTCTGTCTTCACACAGCCTCTTCATGCAGCTAGCTTGGGTTCCCTCATGGCCTGGTGGTCTTGGGTAGTTGGACTTCTTGCACATGACAGTTGGCTTCCCCTGGGTTGAGCATTTCAAGCAACTGGACAGAAGCTGGATGGTTTCTTGTGTTCTAACCTTGGAAGCCTCAGGATGTCAATTCCACCACATTCTTTTGGCCAAGCAAGTCACTAAAACCAAGGCACATTCAAAGAGTAAGGAATTAGACTGCACCTTTCAATGGAAGGAATAGCAAAGAATTAGTGACCATCTTTAATCTACCACAATATGTGTAGGTAGTGGGCTAAATGCTTGACTTGCAGTATCTTTTTTTTTTTTTTTTTTAAGTACTGGAGCCAGGATTGCACCTGGGACCTCGTATGTGGGAAGCTGGAGCTCAACCACTGAGCCACATCGGCTCCTGAGTTGATTTCCTCATTTGTTTGCTTGATGTTTGTTTTTTGTTTTGTTTTGTTTTGTTTTGTTTTTAGGAGGCTCCAGGACCTCCCATGTGGAAAGCAGGCGTTCAGCCACTTGAGCCGCATCTGCTCCCCTGTAGTGTCTTTTTTAATCCTTTTGACAGCCCTATGAAGTAGACACAATTATTGTTTCCCTTTTACAGATGAAGAAAATGAGGCATTGAGGGAAAGTAATTGCCCCCTGAGTCCATAGCTTGTAATCCATAGGAGAGCCAGTAACAAATTAAAATTTAATTTCCTTGAGTTTATAACATAAACAAGTAGCATTCTGCCTATTTAGAAACAGCTTCAGGGTGGTCAGGGAGGAGTGAGTGGAGATAGGAGGTTGGTTCCTAAGGTGAGTCCTGGTAACTGCTCATCTAAGGAGTAGCTACCTGATTAGGCTATCTTTGGGCTTGGACCAGAGAAAGGGTTTGGGGCTCCAGCGAGGAATATTTCGGCAGCTATAAAATAAAGCAGCTATGCCTCAGGGTGTATGTGAACCACAGCTGGTAACCCCAGTCTGGGATATTGATTTCCTCAGGGCAAATGAAAGAGAACATATACGCCAAATTGTTGTGTGTGTGTGTGTGTGTTAACTTAAGGAAAATAGTGGCGGGTTTCTGACACAACCCTAACAATCCCACATTCATGAAGTGCTTCAAACCAACAGGGCTCATGTTTGGAATGAAAAGACTGGGGCCAAGGAAAATGAAAGCAGAATTTCTCTGTAGAGTTTTGAAATCTCTCCTTAGCTCATGGCTGGGGGCTGCTTGAAAAGCTTGAAGGGAATTTCCACACTTAGCGCACTTCCCGTGGCTGCCCGCCGCCTGGCCTGGCTCCGGAGCACATTTTGTGGTGTTTAAGTGTGTTCCTGTCCTCGGCGTTATAATCGATGCTGTCAGTAGAGCTGGATGCAGGCAATGTAGGGCTGGTCATCCCAAAAGGTTTACCAGGGTCCCGTTTCCTGACTGAATGTGTAGTTGATGGGATCTTGTCTGATTCATATCCTATTGGAAATGGTGTGAAGCAGGGCCCTGCAGTAGATCTGGTTTGAGTCATTGTGGCTTACGCAGCCATGTTTGACAGGCAACAAGGAGCTGGGCTGCTTGTTTTAGTTTTAGGGGAAGATTTTTTTCCTTCAGTAGGCTGAACAACTTACTGAATGCTAGTGGATAACACAGTGCTGCATGAACATGAAATGCTTAAAAAAGTAATTCCCGCCTGCTTGTTTAATTTATTCATTCACCAAACACTCATTTAGATGCCTGCTTTATGCTAGGCACTGTACTAGGTGTTAAGGAGACAATCAGGGAAGCGGGAGGGGCTCAATCGATAGAGCCCCCGTTTACCATATGGGAGGCCCCGGGTTCGCTTCCCAGGGCCTCCTTGTGAGGGCGGGCCGGCCTGCGCGGCGCGAGAGGCTGATGCAGCGGGACCTCACAGCAGGAAGCGGGTGTGGCTCAACCGATAGAGCCCCGTTTACCATGTGTGAGGCCCGGGGTTCGCTTCCTGGGGCCTTCCTGTGAGGGCAGGCCGGCCTGCGCGGCGCGAGAGGCTGATGCAGCGGGACCTCACAGCAAGGGGAAGATAAGCAGAGACGGAGAAGACACACAGCAAATGGACACAGCAAGCACAAGCAGCAAGGGGGGGATAAATAAATAAATAAATAAATCTTTTTTTTTAAAAAAAAAGGAGACAATCAGGAGCAAAACAGACTTAGTTCCTGCCTCCATGAAGATAACAGTCTAGTGTGGAAGACAGAAGTTAAACAAACACAAAAACTAGTATAAGTAAGTGGTACAATGAAAGCTGCAGGTGCTATGAGGGAGTATAACGGGGACTTGACTTAGATTGAATAGATTGAAGGACTTGGGTAAGTGCCAAGGAAGAGATATTGAAACAGAGACTTGGAGGATAAATAGGAGATATCCAGGCATTGGGCAGGGGTGAAGGAGAAAGTGACTCAGATGGTTCTGAAGAGTCAGGGAGAGCCCAGATCATTCAGGACCTGAATGCCAAGATAAGGATTTTGTGTTTTGAATTCTTCCTCCAATTAGATTTCTCTAAACCACTTTCTACCATAGTGTACTTGATAGGAAACAAAGATCTATCAGGCATTGAGCTACTTAGACCCTGAGAGAGACAATTCTGAGTCAGGCCTGTCACTGCCAAGGCTGCTGGCATTCTCCACTGATGAGGTGGTGTGTGTGTGTTTGTATTAAAGCACTGGCTTGGAAGAAAGATGTGAATTTGTTGTCCTGTTTATGTTATCACTGGCATTGTCCATTTATTCTTCCATTCAATCAAAAATTACCGAGCACATCCTATATGCACTATATGCAAGGTACCTTGAAAAATTCAAAGAAGTCAGAGACACATCCCATCTCTCCAAGAAGTAGAACCAGTTCTGTGAACCAGCCCTCAAAACCACAGACTCATGCTGAGAAATGGACAGCATTTTGAAGATCAAGTGGTGCAGGTTCACAGATGTATTTTCCAGGGTCAGAGAGTATTACAGTAATTTTCTTTTAATTTTGTGGTTTTCATTTTGATTATAATCTAAAACGCATTTTACTGGTTATAAAGAAGGGAAAAAACCTTTTGTTTGCACTGATGATTTACAAATGGAAGATATTTCACGGACTAAGACTTTAGTTCCTTGAGTCAGTGTTTGTCAAACTGAGGTCCACAGAAACTTGAAGGTCCACAGATATATTTTCAGGAGTCTAAGAATTTTTCACCCTTAAAATTTTCTTATGTCAGTCAAGTTTGAGAAACTAGCCTACTCCAACAATCTGCTGTTACAGAAAAGAAAATCAAACCCTAGGAAGATAAAGAATAAAACTCCTTCAATATTTACAATGCTTGCATTGATTAAAGATGATAGCTTTCAAGGTACTTGTGCGTTCTTATAAATATCTACTCAAGGTAGACAGTGTTACTACCCTCCTTGTAGAGATGAAGAAATTGAGGTTTGCAAATGTTATGTAACTTTCTCGTGTTCAACCAGTAGTGAAAGTAAATAGTGGAGTTGGAATGAAAATAATTCCCAGTCCAGTGCTCATCACATAGTCCCAACCTGCTAGAATTAATGGCAATTGTATGGAACCTATTAAAATCTACAACCCTTGTTCCAGGCCTGTGTTTGTTTTGTTTTACCAATTAGGCAAAAATTCCTCATTTGGCCATAGACATCCCAAAATAGCTATAGGATTTTCTCTACTTAGTTGTGGTGGTTTTAAAATGTCTGCAAATTCTTTGACTGCTTTCATGGGAGTGGCAGTGGGGATGCCCTATGTACCCTATTCTTGAGTCTGGTTGACCTTAGTGACTGGGCAACCAATAGAGTATAGAAGTAACTCCATGTGATTTCTGAGGATAGGTCTTAAAAGGTGATCGAACTTTCACCTGGTCTTTGTGGGAAAATCCCTCTCAGAACCCAGCTCTTGGTATGAGGAAACCCAGGCCACATGAAGAGGCCATTTGTAGGATTTCAGCTGGCATCTCCAGCCAAGTGAGAAAGCCTTTGCGATGACTCCACCCTAGCCACCGTCAAACTGCAACTGCACAAGAGAACCTGAGTGAGAACCACCTAGTGGAGCCCAGAATCTTAAGACATCATGCTAAAGCAATTTTTGTTTTTTTAAGTCATCAAGTTTTGGAGTAAGTTGTTAAGCAGCAATGGTAACTGAGATACCAGTTGAGCACCTCATGTAAGAAAGGCTCCATCAGTGTCCTCCTGAGAGACATTGTGCTTGGGTTTGTGCCAGCAGCTTCCAGGTTGAAGGAAGACTCTGAGACCAGAAGCTATGAACAACTATGGCTTGACTTCCCTTAACATTTCTGTTCCTCTGACTCATACATTCTTTAAGTCATCAGAAACCATTGTGCGTTTGACCCCAGCTCAGTGTTGCTTCTGCAAGCAGGGAATCAGCTCAGCTTTGGGTGAAGTCCCTTAGAGTTCTCCTGATGAGGTGTCTCCCTTTGCTAGTTGCTGAAATAGCTTCCTCCCAGATCTAGGAAATGGTCAACCAGTTGCCCTGAAGGGAAGGAAGGGACTAAGGCAGCCATAAGGAAAGCCATAGGCGTGAACATCTTCAGGGAAGGGAGGAGATGGCTTCTCTCCATCCCAGCCCCCAGCACTGTGGGTTTCTGGATGGACTTGGATTTCCTGAATGAATAAATGAACTGAAAATAGCAATAGATTCACCTCATCTTAATGGCTTATTTGCAACTCACTGGCAAATAATGTTCATCAATGTACACACTCTTTTATAAAGGACAAAATCTCCCCTCCCACCTCGTACCCCTGCAAAGTTAGGGAGTGCAGAGGCAAAAAATCATTGAATTTATATGGTAGCATCTGGAGTTGGGGATATGCCAAGGAGTGAGCAGAATTTTTTTCCTTTTAATGAAATATTCAATCCGGAAAGAGAAGAAACTTAAATTTGACTGAGTTCATTTCTAGCCTATAGTCACTAAAGTATAATTTCACTTGAAAATGAGAGTTAGAATGTCATTATATACAGGTAATATGTTGTCTGCAGGGATGCTCTCTCTCATAGAAAGCAGTGATGTCCCTGACACCACCCCCCCCACATACACACCTTCTGTAAATGGTCACCCAGACTGCACTACACAGCTCCAGGGGGCACAATTCAGAGGCCAGGAACTGCTCAAGAATTAAAGGCTAAGGGAGGAGGGATTCACTTGGAAAGCACCTATTATGTTCATGATATGGTGGGGATTTGAAAACAGCATGAAGAAGTGGTCTGGTTGGGGAGATGGACACACAGATGAATAATAAGTGCTATAGCCACAAAGTGAGTGTCTAATTCTACCCAAGGAAATCTGGGAAAGTGCACCAGCGGATGTAGTTTTTGACTAGAGTTTGCCACGAGTAGTTTGGAACGAGCCATGTGGGTATGCAAAACACCACGTGCAAAGTCTCACGAGTAGGAAGGAGCAAGGCATGTCTGCGGGGAGGAAAGGAGGGACATGGTCAAGCAGGCCCCGACTGGAAAGGCTCTTGTGATGCTGGGGAGCTCAGCTTGACTTACAGAGGAGAACCTGGCAGGTCCCAGGGAAAGCAGCCATCAACAAATAGTGCAGGGCCTGAGCTGTGTGAGGTAGAGCTGAGGCCAGTCCTTCCCCTCTGTCTTATTGTGGTCAGAAAGGGAAAGGGATTTGTACTGCAGAAGCCTTTAGTCATGGAACTGGAACGAGGGTTGCCCCATAAAGACCAGTTCCTCAATTCATTGTGTTCCAAGGTTGGTTCAGGTCAGGAGTGGGAAGAGGCCAAGGGCCTTCGGGTCTGTGTCAATATGTGTGCTTGCGTGCGTGTGTGCTCATGTGCATGTGTGCTTGTGTACAGTAGTGGTTGGTGGTGTGCAAGTTCGGGCAGGGGGCACTCTGGGCTGTTAGAAGCTTAAAGACATTTGAGAGTCTGATCAAGTGTCTCTGGCAGTTAGGAGAACTTGGCCCCAAGGGAGGGGACCCAGAGACTCCCTTCACCTTTTCACAGTTTTACACTGGATTCACCCAGCCCAAAGCTCTTAAACACATACCTTTGGACATTTCAGAAGACAAGCCAGTACACTCTTGTAAGAATAATACTAATTTTAATGGCAAAAATTATAATAACAATAGATAACATTTCTCGAGCACTTATGGGTAAACCAGCCGTTACAAGTGCTTCATAACAATTAACTCACTTAATCTTCAAAGCAACTTGATGAGATAGGTACCGTTATTATTTCCATATTTCCTTATGAGGAAGTTGAAGTCAAGGATCTTACCAAAAGTAATGCATTTGAGGTGTGGTGGGGGCAGGATTCAAACCCAGCTCCAGAGACCCTGCCATTAACTTCCTCTTAACCCGTTCCTATAATTACTGGTCATGGAGAGGTTCACTGGAAAGGTTTTTCACACTGAGTAGAGCTTCTCTCTGAGCAAGGACCAGAACAATGCTCAATTCACTGCTAGATGGCTCCAGGCCAGAGGCAAGAGGCCTCTTTTCTATTGTGAGGCCTCTTTTCTACTGCATGCCCTCTCAGTTGGATGGTTCCATCTTTTCTTTTCTTTCCACAGGGTAGGAACCTGTGCTGCCCAGACCTGCCATAGGTGTCGCAGGAGTCCCACGGCTGTTCCCGCCATTTTAGGCATAAAGGGCAAGCGTTATCCTTATACCCCACGCTGCCTGCACTTTAAAGAGATGGGAACTGAGAGTCGTGAGGAAGCTTCAAAGAACCACAGAAATAATTTTTTTCTAATCATTGTGGATCCATTTGCCCACCTCCCAGTTGAGAAAGCCTTGCCGAAAAGCAATTTCCTAATATGGCACTCTGGACATACAATGTAAACATTTGCGTTCATGGGACAAATAGGCTTGAGATGTTGTTAAACTCTCTAGAGACACATTTTTCTTTCTATTTTCTTCCCTGTGATGTGACATGACATTATATAGTGTTGGGGGTGCAGGGAGTTTTGTGTACTTCTGCATTTTCCCATTGATTCTGTCCTGTTCCCATTGATTCTGTCCTGTTATTTTGATTGTACATTATTTTCCCATAAAATATCATCACAAGCTATTTGGATGGTCATGCTCTTAATGGGTGCTAAAGATTTTTCCTCTCCAGCTTGGCCATCAGAAATAGAGGCTCGGAGAAGTTCACTATCCCACAATCAGGAAGGGAACTAACAATTGCGCTCCAAGCTCCTACTCCCCCATTGCACTGTCCCCACTCAACAACCCTCTTTTTCCTGGCCCTGTTTGGAACCTGTATTTCAAAATAGAAAGATCTGGCAAAAGTCTGACACTAAATAGCTTGGTCCCGTCATTCCATATTAAGTATTTCTCAGCCTGACGAAAGGCAGGTCTACTTAAAGCCAAAAGTTTATTGTGTGCTCCAGAGGTCACACAACTCTGCTCTGCACCAGACCTCAGAATGTGTCCTGAAGGACAGTCCTGCCACCAGGCTCCTCTATCCCTGGGCAAGGAGCCCTCGCCAGCAGCCCGAAGCTTTCTCTGCAGAACAGCCTATCTGATGGCGTCTAAGATTCTTCACCCCTAAAGCTCTCTACCCAACATCCCATTGGCCTCACACATATTTCTAAGCCTCTTCTGTAATTTTCCACAGCTTTTCTTCTACTATTTCCACCTATTTTTCTTCCTAACACTTGGAGAACTGTCAGAATGTGCTCCCCTCTGCCTGCACCATCCCCCGTCTAAACTTGAAGTGTCTGTGATGCATTCAGACTCTTCTTTGTTGCACTTCTGTGAAGGGAATGCCACCAACCAGCTAGAAACTTAAATGAGTGGCCCAGACTGTGATTCCTGGAGGTAATGCCTGGCAAATCAAGACTAAGTAACTTTTTAAGGAAAAGGGTAGGCTTTTGGCAAAGCATAATTTCAGCACCTTCCCTCACTTAGTTACTTTCAGAGGAAACCAGACCAAACCCAAACAACAACAACAAACACAAGGCACAGTATTAATTTTCATTCTCAAAGCTGCTATTATGGACTGCTTACCGGTGTTAATCATTTTGTCACTTTATTTAATGTTTTTAGTTTAATTCCACAACAAACAAATGAAGGAGGTTATATAATTAACACCATTTACAGGTATGGAGAGAGGTTAAGGGTTTCAAAGGACACCAACCTAGGCAGCTTGGATGGGCAAAGGACGTTGAGCATCCAAAGATATTTAGACTTGTAGGGAAGCAGCTGTGGCTCAACTGGTTGGCCTCCTGTTTACCATATGGGAGGGCCCGGGTTCAATTCCCGGGACCTCCTGGTGAATGCAAGCCGGCCCGTGTGGCATGGTGAGCTGACGGCCCGCGTGGCACGGTGAGCTGGCGCAGCAAGATGACGTAACAAAGAGGAGACAAGCAGACACATAAAAACACACAGCAAATGGACACAGCGAGCACAAGCAGCAAGGGGGGATAAATAAAAAAATAAATCTTAAAAAAAAAAAAAAAGACTTGTCATCGGAATAGGGCAGTTCAAACAAGAAGGTTGTATAGTCAAGGAGACTTAGATGGCAGAAAAGATTGAAGGTAAGGCTAGCCAGGAAAGCTGGAGGAAATAGTGGTGTGGGCTTAGGATGAGGCAGTTGGGAGCATGCAGAGCCCATACCTGCCAACCTCTTCCTACCCCATCCACCACCATATTGAGTCATCTGTAGAGACTGTGGGCAACTGTGAAGTGAGCCAGGATGAGTTGATAAACCCCAGGGCCACCTGAGCATAAATGAATGGTATGGTGGGGAAAGCTACCAAATAAACATAATTCTTTTGTGGTAGTAGGTGACTCCCAGTTCCTGCTGGACCCCAGGTTTCTCTTTCCTCTGAGTTACTGGGTGCAGGTTTTCAGTAGCGCTGATAAATGGTCCCTGTATGGTAACTAAGATGTCTACAAACACCGTCCCTGCTGTACCTTCTGGTGGGCCTGGCTGACTTGACTCTCAACTCAATCCAGAAAACTGGGCAGAGAAATGTCTGCCTGCCAGCCTCCTCCAGCCCCCCCGGGTGGTTCTAGAGCCTTGCAAATCCTCAGGAGAGCCTTCAGTGGGCTTTGTGTGGGCATGAGGGTGTGGTGAGAGCCTCCCATAGAGACTGAGTATGGGAGGCAGCTTGGAGCAGCAAGAGAGCTCTGGCCTAGGAGTACAAGACAACAAGCAAGACCACGCAGGTAACTTCTTGGTTCCCCAGCCAAAGAGCCACAGTTGGTCGGAGACCCTTGCCCTCCATGCAGCCTCATCTTGAGAAAAGATCCTGTCTTTGCATACACAACAAAATAAGCATGTAAAAGCATTTGTCTTTTAAAAGAACAATATAAGGCGATTCTTAAACCAAAGAAATGAATCTCTATCCCTAAAATTAAGTTTCTGTCTGCTGGCTTGTATTGCATCATGAGAAAATAGCTGGACGGATTGTTGCTATGTTTAGGGGCTATGTTTAGGATGGTCTGACTTACAGTTAGACTATGAAGCATGCAAAAAATTCCTTAGGGCGAGATAGGAAGTCATCCTCTAGAGAATTTGCAGGCCTTGCTTCACAATCAAACCGCTTTTCACAGCAGCAATTCCACATAGCTGAGTTCCATGATGAAGAGCCAGGGTTCATTTATTTACTTGCATTAATAATCCTCAGCAATCCTACAGGAAACCAGCCACTCACGGGTGGTAGAATGTCAGCCACTGAGTGGGGAGGCTGGCTTTGAGAAGGACTTCCTAGTTTCCCCCACCCCCCAAAAAAAACCCATAAAATATGGACAACTTTCCAGCATAATCCACTGCCCCAGATGCCTCTTCATTTCTTCTATGGCCACTGGGCTTCCATGGAAAAAAAAAAAACAAAATTAGGAAGAGTCCAAGTTACTCTTATGCATGTGACTTTGTGGCAAGGACAGCAAGGACAGAAATAGAGGTTAGATAAAATTATGGCTGCTTCAAGGGGGCTATTCTGGGAAGGGGTGGAGCATAAGACCCCTGCCTTCAGCCCTAATCCCATTCCATCCAGACCTCGGGGACTCTGGAAGGGATGCTGAGAGGGGTTGGCTAACTGGTCAACCAGGAGTTTGTAGCCAGTGAAAGCCCTCCTCTCTCTCTCCCCTCCCAGGCTCTAGGTAAATGTGTGTATTTAAATTAAAACCACAAAGATCTAGGTCCTGGAAACTTTCCTGGAAGCCAATTAAAGCCAGGAGAGCCATTGTAGTAGATAAAATTAAACTATGTACCAATCCTGTTCAGTTTACCAGTCCCTGAATTGTTTGTTTATACATTAAGAGCAAAAAAGACTGTAGTCTTTTCCCTTAATTGCTATAATTATACTTGTGCCACCCACAAAAGAGGCTGTTTATCTCATTTTAAAGGGCAATTGCTGTAGCCACACTCTTCTTAGCACTTTACAAGATTTTCTAATTTTCTGATTACCACTGGCCTATTGAGCTGCCAGTAGAA
Source organism: Cabassous unicinctus (assembly GCA_029593785.1). Taxonomy (NCBI): domain Eukaryota; kingdom Metazoa; phylum Chordata; class Mammalia; order Cingulata; family Chlamyphoridae; genus Cabassous; species Cabassous unicinctus. The sequence goes on from JAQZBX010011354.1 coordinate 13,544, forward strand.
ATTTATTCTCCCTGGCATACTCTATCTCTCTCTCTCTCTTTTCCTGCTGCTGGGTAGTTACCAGGAAGAGCTGACTTCCTTGGTATCAAAAGGGATTGTAATTTCTGTGATCAATTGTATGTGGTTAGACATTTGCAGAATATCCTGAATTTGGAAGCACTCAAAAGCCCATAATCTGGATAATAGTGGTCTGTGCTAGCCACATCCCTCAGGAAAGTCTTGGCAAACCTGGGTCAAAAAAACTTACAAACTCTTGCCTGGCTCATGTTCATTCAATGCTGAATTGGGTCGAGTGTTTCCTTTGGGTTACCCGATATGGAGCAATTTGAAGTATCATTGTAGCCTTCTGCGCTGATCCCTCAAAGTCCTGCCTGAATCCTTCCCCTGTTTAATCGTGAAGGAATGCTGCTCTAAAGACTTGAGGTCAGAAGTGCGCAATAAATCAATCCAGATACACCCCTAATGAATGGCAAATTAAACAGCATTTGTTTTAAGTTCATAGGTCCTCTTGGAAGATGCCTTTTTAGTGCAAGCAAAACTCCTGTGTTGCAGGTATGGGGGCTATGGGGGTGGGGTGTGGAGGATTCAGGCTTGCAGTCTCTGGGTCTTGTTAACCACAGTTTTTAAAAGAAGAGCAAGTACCAAAAATATCCCCAAAGTTACCCAAGTGACTTTGAACCTGCAGTGCCTTCTGCAGCCCTTACACTGATGACTGTGGATTTGGGGTGACCCAGCCTCTTGGTTCAGCTTTCCCTGAGCTCATTCAGGTGGTCCTGGGTGGCTGGCTAGGTGTTGCTGAGAACCTGCCATTCTCAGGGCCACAGAGACTGAGCTAAAACAAACCTTCCAGTCACACACAATTCCAGCACAGTCATTGAGACAACTTGGCTTGTGGCATTGAGAAGATTAAACCACTAGGTCCAGCTGTGTCCCCCTCCCCACCCCCCACCCCCAGTGACTGGAATAAACTTGTTAGAGCTGCATCGGAAAGAATAGAATAGCTTTAGTCTTCCATGGCCCCTAAGCGTTTCGGTAATAAATAATAAAAAGTATTTATGACATGTTACAGTGACATTGTGGAATTCAAATGCTATTAACCATAACACTTTCTTCCTCAAATGTTAAAAAGAAAGAAAAAAGTATGAGGATGGGGGAGGGCGGACAGCAGGAGCAGTGGCTTTAAAACCTGAGGAATGTGGTAAAGAGAGCCTTCTGTGTTTTTAATAGTCAGAGGATAGGGGAAGAAAGTAGGGAGAGAACATGGACAGGAAGTTAGGAGATTAGGGTTTTAGGCCTGGCTGTACCACCATCTAAAGTTCTTTTACCTCCTTCTCTTGACCTTGGCTTCTCCTTTATCAAATAAAGGGTTTAAGTGCCTTCCTGTTTAATCAGCTACTCATTCAGGTCTCTCAAAAAACCACTGGGTCGGTCTGACCTAAAATTCAGTGACAAGCTCCTCTGCTTGTCTCCTTTCACCCAGGAGCAGCCAGGCATAGCATGGGTGAAGGCCAAGGGACAGAGAAACAGGACTTGTAGATACCTTGCCTCAGTTTGCCATGCTGCAAACTTGAGTCATCCCTAGACTGACGCCCCTGACACAGCAAAAAGCATCTGGCAGTGTAAGGTAGTGGTTACAAGCACAGGCTCTAGAGTTAAACTTTCGACTTTGGTTCTAGCCCTTGTTCATCAGTAACCAACTGTGGGCCTTAGGGCAAGTTACTTAACTTCTCTGAGCTGCAGTCTTCATCTGGAAATTGATAGCAGTAATATCTCACAGGAATATTTTGAGTATTAAATGTGAAAATAAATGAAAGGGCCTAGCATAATGCTTGATACATAATCTCTCAATTAATGGTAGCCAAAGAAATCAACAACAACAAAAATGTTTTCTAGGCCTTAGTCTCTTTATACTAGTAACTAAGGCTAAACAGTGATTGGGGACAGAAAAGGAGCATGCACTAATCTGTATTCAGGAATCTCTGCCAAAAACAGCTGTCTGGGTGTTGGGAAGGAGGTGCTTAGGAAATATCAGGATCCATGCCTGTATTCAAGGAAGGACTGGGGATGCTGTAGGAAACAGGGATAAGAGGCTCAATTGGAAAAGGAGGTCAATTTTGCATTCACTCCTTCATTCAGTAAACATGCACTGAGCACCACTCCAGCTATCACTTTGGGTTATTTACCAAGTTCAAGAGCTGGATAAGGCACACAAGAGGATTACAGAAATGAATGACCTCACTCTTGCCCTCCAGGCTGCTACAAGATGGGTGTTACAAGTAAATTGGAAGGTACAATAGGAGACACTAAATCTGGGGGAGGTAAGCACACAAATTGTGGAAGGTCAGGTGACTATTCTGGTTTGCTGAGGACTGTCCTGATTCTATTACTGAAAGTCCTGTATCCCAGGAAGCCCCTCAGTCCCAGGTAAACCAGGATGGTTGGTATGACAGTTTGAAGCTGGGTGGACCCCAGAAAATCATGTCCTTAGAGATAATCTTTTCCTGTGGGTGTGAACCTATTATAGATGGGGACTTTTGATTACATTACTTAGTTAAGGGCCTTTGATTAGATTACTTCAGTAAGGCATGGCCCAGAGTAGGACTTAATCCTCTTCCTGGAGCCCTTTTCTAAATGGGATGAATGCAGAAAGAGGGGGCTGCAGAGGCAGAGAGAAACCCCCAGAAGATGAGAGAGAAAGTCCCAGAAGCCAGAAGCTGAAATCAATGGAACTGGGGAGAGGGAAAGACACAGGAACAGAGAGAAAGCTGGAGGAAGCAAGAAGCTGAGAGCAACAAGATCTGGAGAAGCAGGGTGAGGCAGCAGATGCCACCATTGTGCCCTGCCTGTGACAGGGGTCCAGGATCACTGGCAGCCGTGTCTTCAGGGAGAGAGCCTCGCCTGATGTCTTGACTCAAACTCGGAACTGTAAGCTTATAAGTTAATAAATCCCCATTGTAAAAGCCAACATTTCTGGATATTGCCTTGGCAGTCTTTAACAAACTAAAACAGTTGGTCACCCTAATAGGAAGACCCAGAGGACAGCCCCTAACCTAATCTTGCCAGTTCAGTGAGGGTTTTTTTGGCAGCAAGGATAGCCTACTGGAACAAATGGGAGTTAGCCAAGCCAAGTTGGTGAGGGGTTGGGGGATGGAGAGTCTCCCAAGCAGAAGGAACTGCCTGTGCCAAGACCTAGAGACAAGTGAGAGCATAAGGGAGTGGGGGAACCTAGCGAGAGAGAATGGAAGGTTCTCCAACTAACGTGGGCAGCTGTTGGCCTGCAAGCATGTCTCACTTCCTCTTGATCTCTCCTGACTCATGTTGTTTGAGAGTGTATATCTGGAAAACTGTTGGGGATGCTGTCTAGGCAATTCTCACATTGAGCAGGAGGGCAGAGAACATGACCCCTGTCAAGTTCCCTTCCAACTCATTGACTAAACTAAGAATCTACACCATCAGGTCATCCATCAGGAAAATATTCATTCTATAAACAAAATAAATGGCCTGCAGCTTCCCTATCTATTTCAGCTGCCTTAGTAAGTAACACAGATCATCTCATAGCTGATTGGCCAGCAATGATATGTCCATCTTAATGTTGCCCAGAATGGATATGTTTGATGGGCCTTTGGCTGGATAAGCCACCATGGAGACGCAAGTTTATTTATTTTGTTTTTCTAAGTGAAAAAGCCCCATTTCTGTGGCTTTTCCCATACTCCTGAGGGCCTGGAGAATCAGCTGGTCTTTTTTTTTTTCATTATCCCCTAAATGTTTGCTCTATAGGAATGCTTGTTGCCTTAACTTGTTTCTGTCTTCTGCGAAGTCTAATTTGTAAATAAGAAGAGCATTAGCTCAAGAGGATTCTTGTTAAGCTTTTTGGCACTTCTTTCCCAAAGTGAATCATTTTAGGAAAGGTGATTTCTGGATTGTTAATCTCTAGGTATGTGTTTCATCTTCTAATACTGGGCTGGTACGGACACATTAGGAAAAACAACGTAGGGTCTTTCTTAAAGCCTCTCCCAGAAAAGAAAAGAATGTTAAAAAAAAAGTCTTTGCCATCACTTCAGCTTTATGAGTAACTCCTTTGCTAGATAATATTGCTGATGCATATTGCTCAATGAGAGAAAATGTCCCAGGCTACACTTTACAACAGGCAGAAAACTTTGAGCTGTCTTGCCAATGCTTTATACTAAGTGCCAAATCCTTATTACTTTCTTAGGCATTTATTGTAATAACATGAATCATGATGCATCACTCTGGTATTCGTGTGGCTGCTCAGTGTTAAGTCCCCGGGACCTCCATGGAGTTGACTTTATTTGGTTTTCCACTTCCGTTTCTGAGTGAGAGCCGCATGAACTCAGACATGAAGGCTCACAGGAGCCCAAGTGGGCGGCCGTTTCTGTTGCTGTTTTGGTCTGCCTGTACTTGATGGTTGCGGTATGTGCAGACCTGAACCACTTCAGGGGACGCCCAGCCGGAAATATCCTTATTTCCTCCAGGTTTCTCTGAAACCAGAGGCTTGGAAGGGCACTCAAGATAACCGAGAGAGCTGCAAACCTTTGGGGGCACTTTAGAGAAATGTGGCCAGTTTCAGAGCATTGATGTGCATGTTTTCTAACTACCCCATATAATCCTGGAAGTTAGGATGGGTATTAGACCCCGGGGTTAAGAGTGATGGTGGGGGTTTCTAGAAGATAGTTAGTATCCAGAAAACTGCCCAGGGTTTCAATGTCAGGTTTTTGACCTGATGGAGAGTTTGGATGGGTGGCCCTTATATGTGAAGCTTAATAGGGCCTGTTTCAAAGCCTAAAGAAAACTCTGTGTCACTTTTCCTTTATTGTGAAGGTTCAGTAGTCATGGTCAGTCTGTTCACCTTGAAAGTGTTAATGATTCTGGCAAATCAGCAACGGTGATGTGGAAAATATTTAACACAGGTACAAACCAATCAGAATGGACATCATTACCAATCAAAGGAATGATGGTTGTGAGCAACAGATGTGGACATACCTGTGTGTCTCAGTTGAGTTCGAGTCGAGCAGAACACCAACCACTTGCAGAGGCTGTGGCGAAGACAGTGAAACCGATGGTTCATTCATTCATGTGTTCAAGAAATGTGAGTGTTTATTACGTTGTCATGTACTCTGCTAGGCACTGGGGTACAATGGTGAACAAAACCAGACATGTTCCTGACCTCCTGGAGCTAACAATTTGCTGAGAGACAGCTATTGATCAAGTAATCACATAAAGCATATAAAATGTCAATCTTAACAAAGAATGGCACCATGTACTGTGAGAGGCCTTGACCTAGCTGGGGATGCTAAGATTGAGCTGAGACCTGAATGATGAGAAGGCATGAACAAGGATACTAGAGGAGGGAAGAGGGCTCAGGCAGAAGGAATAGCATACAATGTGAGGTTGAGTGACTTACCCATCACACAGTTAATAATGGAGTCAAAGATGAGTGCTGAGCTCCAGGGTTCCCAGCTGGGGTCTATGCCAGCCCTGTCCAGTAGAACTTTCTGCAGTGATGGAAATATTCTATAACTGTGTTATCCAAAACAGTAGCCATTAGCCATATGTGGCTAATGAACACTTTGAAATGTGGCTAGTGTGACCGAGGAACCGAAATGTTAATTTATTTACTTTAGCTTAAATGAAAATCGTCACATGTAGCTAGTGGCTACCACACTGGAAATCGCAGATTTACATGAACCAAGTGCTGAATTAGCCCAGGATATGCAGGAAGAATGCCATTTAAGGGGAAAAGGAAGCAATGATTTTCTGAGATGATCATAAGCATTTTGACGTAAGGGAATTCATTCATTCACTCAATCTATTGGGTACCCACTATGTGCCAGACACTAAACTAGACATCAAGATTCCCTCATTCATAAAACCAAGCCCTTGCTCTTGAGGTATTCACAGTCTAGCAGAGGGAATAGGTTCACAAGAATAATAGCAATTCCAGAATGGCTGAGTTGATGGGATCTTGTTGTTTTAGGATATCTTCCAAAGGGAAGAACGGAGGTATGATTCTCCTCTAACTAAACCCTGGGAGTTCTCATCTTTATATTCCAGCTGCTCCCACACTCCAAGGCTTTCAAACGGGGAGTGCTTTAATAGAACACACTACACCCATTTTTTTAAAAAAACTCCTGCAATTGGTATAATTTGGTATTAGAAGTAAACTCCCACTCCCATATACTTTGGCTCTTCATATGTAAGGGATCTATTGCTGCATTTTGGGAAGTTGGACCTCACTGATTAAAATTCTTCAGATGTAGATAATGGGACATGGATTCAAGGGTCTGGTAAGTGACATCCCATTTTCATCAGGGCCCAGTTGTATTTTTTATGGGATTTTCAGGTATTGAATTTTGCTTCTCGTCCAGGTTAAAGAGGGAGCTAATAACTTTTACATATTTTTGAAAGCACTTTCTCATAAGCAGTGCTGTTCAAATACTTCAGACATTTAAATCTCCCTGTTATTGCCCACAGAATGCTGGCAGTTATTACATCATCTTATAAAAACACTTCCTGATACTCAATTAAACTCATTATGCCTAAATATTCAATTCCTACCAATACACAATTTAAATCGTCACTTCAAAATAATTTGTTTCCAATTATCAAGATCTGCTAAATTACCTCCCCAAACCAATCACCTGGAAAAACATTACATGCCAGGGAGAATAAAGATGCTTTTACCATTATAATCCTAGAACACTTGCCCAGGGAGCTTCTCCTTATGGAACATTGATTTTTCCAATGGGTTCTGGCTCACAACGTGGCTCTCCATCTTGATCACCCAAGAACTGTGAACCCTGAAGCTATGCCCTCCTGAGCCCGTCAGTGACAAACCTAGCTACTTAGTAAAATTAGCTGGGCATCTTTAAAACAATACACACGCAGAGGCTCCCTCCAGATCTACTGAATTAGAAACATCAAGTGGGCCTGGGAATCTGTATTTTTTTTAAAAAAATTTTCCAACAGATTCAGGAATGACTGGTTAACAGACCAGAAAATACCTAGTTATTTAACTGGTGTTCTTTAATCTGTTGCATTTATGACATACTTTATAAAGTTGATCAGTGTCTCTTTTTCTCCCAAATTAGACAAGTTTCTTAGAATCCCTTAATTCCAAAGTGACCACCCTCTTCTATATTATTCTGACCAGAACATTGTATTTCCACAGTCAGTACTTACCTAAATCTCTCAACATGATCTATGCATTTCCTTGTTCACCAATGCTTCTTGTACCTTACTCTTTCCTTCTGGGTCAAATTTTATTACTGCTGAAGTATATCCTTGGGCATTTCTTTCCATGAGGGTCTTAGTAGTAAACATTTTTAGTTTTGGGAAGTCTGAAAATATCTTTATGTTGCTATCATTCAAGAGTGATATCTTAACCAGTTATAGAAAGCTAAAATAACAAGTGTGTCCCATTAGCACTTAGCAGATATTATTCCATTGTTTTCTGGCATCCATTGTTGGTGATGAGAAGTTGACTGTTAACTTGATTATTATTCCTTTTAAGGCAATGGAAGCTTTTATCTTTATTTTTTAGTGGTATGCAGTATATACAAGTGCTTTTTCGTTGGTGAATTCATATTTTTCTTTAATTTTGAAAACATTTCCACCATTGTCTCTTCAAATAATTCCTCTCTGCCATATGTAGGGCCCCTCATTCTAGCGCTACATCTTTTTATCTTCTCTTTTGCATGCTCTATCTCTTTATCTCTCTGAACTGTGCTTTAAAATATTTTTTTCACATCTATATCTAATTTACTGATTTTCTCCTCAGCTCTACTTTGCTCTTTTACTCATATATTAAGGCTTTAAAATTTTCAATCACCATCTTTTTCATCACTGGAATCTATACTTGCCTCTTTTAAAAAAATTCTCTGGTTCTTTTTTTCATAATGTCTTCTTTTGCCTGTTTCTTTCCTTTTCTCTTGAATACTCAAAAAATGCTTATTAAAACTTCTTTCATTCTACATGATTTTTCTGTAAACCTACAACTTCTCTAATCAAAACAACCCACCAACCTCTTTCAGGGTGCTCAGTTGCATCTATTCTTATGCATTTGCTGGATGGGAGTGTGCTTCCTAAGGTGCTTCTGAAGTCATGTTCAGGGAGAGTTGTTTTCCATGGGAGACATCACTGTGGGGAGGTCTGCTGTTTGCTGTGGACCAGTTTTTGTGGTAATTTCTTGTTCCCATATCAGGTAGGTAGCATGGATCTGGAACCCATTCCTGGACACACAGTGGTTCTAGGGTTTTCATTTCTTGCTGGCGACTTCTTTTCCCCCTTTCAGCATCACATCACTGATCAGGTGGGCAGAGTTTTCCTAGTGCTCCATTGAGAAAGAATTTCCCAGGCTCTGGCTTTATGCAGGATTTCAGGGACAGCTTTCCACCACACCTGGGGCCCGTGGTTCCAACTCTAGTCCTGTGCAAATGATACTACCACAGCTCCCAGGGGTATCCCAGTTGCAACATGCCCAGAGGGAATCCAGTCTTCAACTTCTACTCACCTCTCTGGGTTTGAGCTCTCAGAGTAACAATGAAAAGAAGAGAGTCTAGATTCTGACTACTTGGAATAAAAACAAACAAACAGTTCTGCCACTTACTAGGTGTGTGATTTGGGGGAACTTGTCTTCATTGTACCTCAGTTTCCTCAGCTGTAAAATGGCAATAATATTTGTATCCTAACGGAGTTTTTATGAAGATCAATTGAGTTAAAATATGTGAAGTACTGAGAATGATGCCTGGAATGTGGCAAGAACTACATATGTGTTTGCTATAATAATAGCTTTCAAGCTTGCTTAAGTATTAAAAATCTTTGTTATACATTATATAAGCAGGTATATAATAACATATTTTTGTTATGCGTTATTTTTGTTAAATATATTTGATTTTGTTATATATGGTATATATTTGTTTTTATATTTTTTGTTTCATAATTCTTTGTTATATATATTGTATGTATACCATAAAACTTTCATTCTTTTGGAGAAATTTGACCTTTCTAAAGTGAAGGCAGTGATAGCAAGCAGGATATGGCAAGCAACATTATATTCAGTTGCTATATATGGGATTTGGAGGCCCTGATTTCTCAATGGTGAATTATTTTTTCCTCATTAAAAACTCGGCTGGGCTCTGTTATCCTTCTCTCCTTCCCATGGTTGTCACTGCTAATCTTAACAAATTCATCTTTATTTTGAAGGTCATGTAACTCCAGAGATGTATAGATGTATTTGAGCTGGCAGAAGAATTATTTTACCGCATTCATTTCTCCATACAAAAGGTTTTTTATTTTGTGTTTTACCATTTTATTTGACCACATCAGCAAGATGGTTTAACTGAATGTGGTATTTTCACAAGGAATAATGATCTGAGGGAAGGGGGCCTGTTCCTGAAGGCAGGATTGTAGATGCTAGTCTTGGCTCACTTTCTGGGTTTTATTAAAAGAGTGTTTATAAAACCACTTTATTTGTATTTACCAAGAATATTAGTGGAGGAAGGGGCAAAAGATGGCCTGGGACTCAAAATTCTCTGAGGAATTAAGTAGATTGTACTTACATGAGAAATCAAGACTTGATGCAATATATCAGCACTCAGTCAGCAAGGATTTCAATGTATGATCATTTCTCTCATTCCTCAGGAATAAATGAAAGGCCAATCAATGAACTGATAGGCTGCTCTGAGGTTGCTTGAATAAAAGAATTATTGCCCCAAATGTGTCCTATCCTTTAGCTTTCTAAACCAATTAGTAATCCTAGTGAGCTGGCCTTGCCTGAACACCTCTTTTTGGGAGCTTCAGTACACACACCTGTAAATCTCCACCTTTATTTTCTCACTCTTGGAATCCTGGCAGTAGCTGTGTGCATTGTGGGGACATGCAGTTTATCAGGGACACTTAAAATGCATTAGGCACCAATTATGGCAGAAAAGGCCTAAAAGACCTTCTTGAACTTGGAGTAGGGCATTTGTGCAGTCCATGAAACAGTATACAAATGCGTGTGAGCACATGCGCATATTTGGGGCTGGAGTGAGACGAGGAGTGTGTCTCTCTGATTAGATTCCCATCACCACAAAGGGCCATGGAGCCAAAGCTCAGTGAGCAACCCTTAGCCTGGGAATTCCTTTCTGCACGGCCTCATTCAGTCCACAAAAAGCCAAATGGGTAGAGTTCCTAGTGCACACAATGGCTTTGATGTATTTTACACAACCCTGTTTCTGAGCTACAAGACTGAGTTGAGTAGGTGATTTCATTTGTTCTGAATTCTGTAGATAGACCCACTTTTTTTTTTTTAATCACCTATTTTTTCATCAATAGGTGATGGAAAGAGAGATTAGGATATAGAATTTCAATCCCAGCTGTGTCAAGGTATCATTAATCCATTTCTTAATTAATTCAACAGATATTTACCTACAAATAACTACAAGTGGTTTTATAATACCTACAATGTGCCAGGCACCATGCTAATGCTCTGGGGGATATAATGGTCCTATCCAGGTGCAATCTTTACTTTCTTGAAACGTTTAAGTCATATTCCTAGAATCAAATAACTTTGCTTCTCTGACACTCATTTTCAATTGGGGTTGTTGTGAGGACTAAATGTGAAAATGTATGGGAGAGTGCTTTATAAACTAAGATTATATATATATATATATTTGAGATGACATTTTATATATATATTGATATATGTATATATAAGTGTGTGTATACATATGCACTAATATCTTTAGAGTCAAATAGTCAAGTATAAATCTGCACAATTGTCTTCCAGTTTGGCAAAAGAGAATATGACATAAATCTTCATATGTCTCAAAACGGGATGTGATGTGGAGACTTTCTTAAGACTGAATAAGGGCCAGGAGAATGTCTAAAACTTCCCTTAAGAATTTCTGTAGGGAGGCAGGTTCTACATTATAAACCAACCTTAACCTTTTTTTGCCTTTTCTGTGTGCATGCTCTTGGCTCCTGGAGCACCAGTCAGCTGACAATCTGAAGGAACTCAAAGTCAAGGATGGTGACAAGACAAGGTAACACAGGTCAGAAATGCACTGAGTGCAGAGATACCGGGAGCAGAGTGACCTTGTGAGAGTCCCCATTCAAGAAGCAAGAGCTGGAAGTGGATGTGGCTCAAGCAGTTGAGCACCTGCTTCCCACATGGGAGGCCCCAGCTTTGTTCCTGGTGCCTCCTGAAAACAAAAACACCACCAACAAACAAACAAATGAAAACACCAATTCAGGGGAGCCAATGTGGCTCAGTGGTTGAGTGCCAGCTTCCCACAAACAAGGTCCGGGGTTTAATCCCCAGCTCCGGTACCTAAAAAAAAAAGCTAGAGTTCTATGGAGGAAATGCCTTTTAAGAGGACTCATTTGTGCTAGGGAAGAGAAAGATTGGCCTCAACTGCTCTTCTCCATACTCAGCCTTCTATCATCAGCCTGAGGTGGACTCCAGATAGGGCTGAACAAAGAAGACTAGAAATGCTCCAGGGGTCTCTTGTGATGACATGCTATTGGGTTAGAGTCTACACTTCAGCTCTGTGTGGCTTTTTTCCTAGACCAAGGACAAGTTTAAATACTTGCTACAGTGTTACAGAGTAGAGAAAACA
>JAQZBX010011354.1:25264-42973 GCA_029593785.1 Cabassous unicinctus
AATCCATTCTTCATATATAAACCAATGATTTTTTTTTTTTAGCTAAATTCAGATTATATCTCTTCCTTGTTTAAAACTGCTTTGTGTCTTCACCTACAAGGCCCCGCATGATCTGAGAGACTTAATTTTTTCAAAGGTATTCCCTACCCTTCCCCTCTCTCTCTACACTCCATCCACACTGGCTTTTTTTTTTTTATTTCCCAAACTTGCCAAACTTCTATCTGCCCCAGGACCTTTGAATTGGCTCTTTCTGCCTGGAATCCTCTTCCTCTGGCTAATTGTTCCCTTGACTTCTGGAGCCCTCCCCTTTGTATCCTGTGTAAAGCAAACCCTCCTCTTTCTTATTCTCTACTACAGAACTCAGGTTACTTCCTTCAAAGCATTTACTCTCATTGGAATTCATGTGCTTGTTTATATGTTTATTTGTTTATTGTCTGTTCCCATGATGAAACTGTGAGCTCCATGAAGGCCAAATCCATTTATGTTTACTCACCATTACCTAGTGCTTGAAACATAGATGGTGTCCAGTAAATGTTTATCAAAGGAATAAATAAAAGTTCTCATTTCTTTCTCCTTAATTCTTATGGAAAGCAAAAACAGTTGCTGGGGCCACAAATTCCCCACACCTCTCTGCCTTTCCTCACATAGTTTCCTCCATCTGGACAGCCTGTCGCCTTTGACTGACCTCCAAAATCCTACTCACCCTGCTTCAAGACCCAATACCACCCTTTCTTCTGTGAGCTCTTCTCTTAATGTTTGTCTCCCTCTTTTGTGTCTTTGCAATACCCATATAGACCTCTATTCGTATTTATTACACTGTATTGAAATGATCTGCTTATATTTCAGCACCTCCCTACCCTTATTGTGAACTCTAGGAGGGCGAGAAGCAGACCGTACTGATTTTTGCCTTTCCAGGACCAACCTGGAACACAATATTGCATGGTAAATATTTGGAGGGAGCCGACAGATTTTCACACACGCCCCAGAATGAGACAGGCTCAGAGAAAGCTGACTACTCGTGGTCGATTCAGCCAAGTGGCAGGGCTGTCGTCAGTGTCCCCTGTTCAGTCCCAACTGCTGAACAAAGAGTGGTCTATGAACATGCAGGATGGGACATTCCTCCCCTCCCCACTCACCCCATTCCGAGGTGGAAGCAGTCTGTGTCCAGGCCTGGAGAGGGTTTTAAGAACATTCTTAAGGCAGATTTTCGAGCTTAAGTCATCCAGAACAAAAGCTGCTTGCCAGCTGTGGCCAAAAAGCCCACCGCCCTTCCCCCTGCATCCCTAGTGCAGTTAACTGCCTAATGGGAGAGGGGTGTGAAGGCTTCCGGTGAAACATCTGGTCTGGGCCACTGTCAGCCGGTGAGACAGAGACCAGTGGGCTCCCCTTCTGATTGCCTGAGACTGAAGCAGCAGAGACAGTGAGGAGGGGACGGTGCGTGCTGGGTGTCTGCCGGGGTGAGGCTGTCAGGGAGGCCGGGGTGTGAGGTGCTGCGTGACTCATTCTTATCGCTCTTCCTCTCCGTCTCCCTTAGACTTCTGCTAGACTGTGGTTGAGAACTCAGGCCCTTGAAAATGAGGGATCACTCCTTGCTCAGCACACGAGAGTATGACAGGCAGGCTCTAGGCAACCTGAGGAGGAAAACTGGGTTTATTGTCATTCATTCAGGTTCATGTTCCTGTCAGGATTTCCTAATTTCTCTTAAGAGTGTCTCTCCTTATGCCCTCCTCAAGGACTCTAATGTTCTCGTCTACTTCATCCCTTCCCCCAACGGTAGAGCTGAGGCACCTAGACAATATTCCGAATCCTTCTGTCTCTTTGCACTCTGTTAAATGGCATCTAGCTGTTCTGACAAAGCGTTCTGAGGAACTGTGGAAATGGATGGTTACACCTACCTAAGCTCAAAGATAATTTTTTAAAATTTGAGTGGCAACTTCTGAAGTCCAAGAAAAAAACTCAAAGATACGAGTGGAAATTTCAGTTTACTGTGATAGGCCTTTGGGGCAGCCCTGTCTTTCAATAATTCCTGAAATTGTGGCTGCCCAGACTCTGACCCAGGTCTGATTTTCCTTTTTGAAGTCTTGGAGTATATAACCAGAAGAAAACATGAGTTTGGATATTTTGAGGGTCAGGGCGGGCTAGTGAATTGTCTGTAAAATTAGCTGCAGCCCAACAGAGCAGACGTTATCTTAATGGCACTGATAGATCCGAGTGTCACACATCATTAAAATAGCTGATTGAGTAGAAGAAAATAATTAGCTTGCCCTGGCTTGCTGGAAAGCCTTTTGACATACCAAGAAGGAGATATGGAAGGGACAGGGGTCATCCATCTTTTGATCATTTGTTTTCCCTCTAAGGTGATGAAAAAAGGCCCTGATAACCCTTAGAGAAGGGAAGGAATATAAACAACTCTTAGTTCTTCTTTGTCATTTACTCAGAGAGAAGCTATCTGCAGACTTTCTGGAGTGTGGTGTGTTTATTCCAGTTACATAGATACACTCTTTTAAATCAAACACTCTGTTAGTGCCTTGGAGTTGTAAATCAGTGGTTCTTTTCAAGTGACTTGATAGAATGTGATATTCTGCTTTCCCTTGACAGAATATAAACATAGAAACCTAAATATTATAATGAAGGCCAGCCATTGACCGGACTTATGAAGGGCATGCAGATTCTAGTGGGTTTTCAATGCCCTTGTTGCCTTTGTTGGTATCTGTCATATTCTGGATGCTCACAGGCATCCTCTTTGTCCATTTGGGAGAAAAACTGATGAAGGTATTTAATTTAAACTCAGGAGTAATATGGTTTAAGACACTTTTATGTTCTGAGTCATGTGCATTTTAGCCAAAGGGGCAAAAAATATTCAGCCAAAGGATGTCTCTGGAGAGGTATTTTGCTGGTGTGATGGGGTTCTCAGCACCCTGAAAATAGAGCTACCGACTCTGCAGGCCCAGAGGATAACACTGCACCCCTAAAGGAGTAAAACCAGGTCAAGATCACCAGGGAGCCTTCAGCCAGTTCTGAGAGGAGCCCCCTGCCTCCCTCCCCACCCTTACTCTTCACCATCAACACAAGGAACCATGTTACTGGTGAAAGTGTGTGACTATGCCCAATTAAGAAAAGGAAATGGTGGAACACCATTTGCTAGTGAACAGTCTGAACTTGAGAGTTGAGCTAGAATTGGATTCTGCCACTTACCAGCTGAGTGACCTTGGGCAAATCATTTAAACTCCTGTGCCCAAGTTTCCACAGCAATCAAATACCAACCTTACAAGGTTGCTTTGAAGCTTGCATGAGATAATGTAGGAGAAAATGAGTTTTCTTCCCTTTTTAAAACTATCAAGAACTCATAATTACACCTGAATAGAATCCATTGACTCAATTCCTAATCAAATTGTACAACTTTTTTTTAAGATAACATTATTGGTACTTTCTGAGTATACACATAATATTTGTTCATTGTGGAAATTTGGGGAACTAATAAAAAAGTATTAAAAAAAAAAAAAACAACAGAGAGAAAATACCCTTTATGCTTTCTTCAGGCAGAATCACTCTGGCTTTTATTTGTTTGTTTGCTTTTTTGTATAGCTTTCAAATATCTTTTCAATGCATATGGGCACTGCTTTGTTTTGTTGTTTTTACAAGGTTTGCGTCATACTGCATGTTTTGTTTTGTGGCATTCTTTTCTCCTTTAACACATGGTAAGCACCTTCCCTTGTCATTAAACATGCATAGCGATGTTTTTTTTTTAAATAGTTGCTGCCATCACTGGGAAAACCCGTTTGAAAATGACACTTGAGAAATAATCTGCAAGGTTCTCCTAGGGCATATGCCAGTCATTGAAATGACTGCTTTGGGGGCAGAAGTCGTAGCCACCTATTGGTTATTATTTTTAATGGCCCCACTTCCGAAGCTAGCTCATGGCAAGATCTGAGTTCTTGTTTGGATGTTTGTCCCTGGTATGGCCAAGTCTGGGCGTAGGGGGCCACCTCCATTGTAGCATGGTGGTGGATTTCAGCCTAGTCTTTCTTCCACTGGCCAAAAATTCCTGCTGCATCCATGACAAAAGGTTGTGTTTAGATGGAGTGGTGGGAAAGTGTCCTTCAATCCACAACTGGCCCCAGGGCAGGTTAGGGTTGTTGTACCTTGACGATTATAGACACCATATATTGAGGGTGGAATAAAGATGCTGGCCAGTTGGGGCGGGGGGTGGGGGGGAAGGGGTCCATGTGAAAGGCACTGGGTTTCAAACGTGGTCTAAGGAAGATGCCCTTGTGGTCCTCCTGTGCTCAAACCTTCCTGCACTAGTTTCTAGAACTCCTAGTCCTGACAAGGACCGGTAAGGTGTCAACCCAATTGTTTAATCAATTAATAACTCATTGTATTCTCTTGTACAGGATGTAAGGGAAAGAACCCACTGGACATTCTAGTTTTGCTCTTGCCTGGGTGTGTGTGTGTTGTCAAAGTGCCTTGACTGGGCAAGATCCAGAAATTTTCTCCATGTCTGGGCTGTGGAGCTTGGCTTCTAGAACCATATTCCAAGCCTTTTTAGCTTGCCTACAGCCTCTATGAAAATATCATTTTTACCTTTTTTGTTTGTTTCCTTTCTAGTATCTTTGGTAGCTATAATTTGTAAGCTCTTCAGACTTAAGCATCTTTTTAAATATGTAAGGATATCTGTATTATTTTTCTGTCACTCATTTTACTGGATTATTTGGAACAAATGTGGATGTGTGCCCTGTGAGGGAAAAGTTCTTTTTTTTAATCTTCTTCTTCTTCTTTTGCTCTTTTTAAGATTGGGTGTAAACCTGTCACCACTGTACAAGGTCATTCTAGGGGCCTGGCACCATATAGACTGACCAGACCTGCTTTGCTCACGTAATTAAACTGTGGTAGAAAGCAATTTAATACTAGGAATGGGGGTGGGGGGAGTAGAATTGACATCCATTAAGTAAGACTGTTTCATGATATTACCCATGAAAAAGGTGGGATTACACTTATCTGTTATCTGCTATTTGGCAGACATTGAAGAAGCCCTAGAAATAAACACGTGCACAAGGAACAAAGGACAGAACCCAGGGGAGATTGTTGAGTGGGATGCAATCTTGCAGCTCTTAGGCTGGTATAGAATCTGAGACACAATTCCTTAAGAAGAGCCCCTGTTTCTTTGGCGGCGAGTGCGGGATTGGTGTAGTTTAGTCTAATTTAGGTTTCTAAAGTGATACTTTCTTCCCATGTCAAAAACTTCAAAACACCTGAAAAAATAAATAGAAACGTCCTTGTGGCTGTGAACTTTAAGTGAATGATGACAGTTTTGAGATACAGGCCAAAATAGGCTATTGTTCATTTTCCTTGTTCCTCTTAAGGTCAGGGTCTGTACTTGTTCAAGTCTAAAACCTGAAGCAAAGGGCCTGTTGAAGCCTCCTTTGTTCCCTCTCGGCCCGGGAGTTCCTCTGGAGTTATACAGCTAAAGAACAGCAGGGGGCGCATGGCGTCAGGGTCGTGGATGGTACCGAGAGCACAGGACACTTGGAGCCCGGGAAAGCCTTCTTTATTCCACCCTAAAATTCTGCTTTTGTTAGGAACAAGAGTGTGATGGTTTCAGCTGTTGAATCATGCTGGATCATCTGGCTATTTCTTTCAGTGATAGCTAGCTCACCTGTGGTGGAAATAAAACTAAAGCTCTCTCTGACACCATTTTACTTAATTTTTGTAAGGCTCACCACTCTCCTAGACTTGTCCGGGAACTTCTTGGGAACCTCAGAGGATACTGTGGAATGGAATAGCAGGACAGGGGAGAAGAGAGTGGCATATTCTGAGAGACACAGCAGATCATTACAACCAGTGTTCACTCCTCCCCAACCCCACTACAAAGATGCCTAGAATCGGAGGAAATGGCGAGATTATAGCTGAAAACATCTCTTGGGGTTTTGAAAATAGATTATTTCCATACTTACCATCAATAGGCAGACTTTTAACTTAATCTTCTTGTTTTCATTAAGGCACCTCAGCACTGCCCTCCTCTGCACCTGATGCCCCTGAACTTCTCCAGAGAATAAACTTCTACCCTTCCGAGGTGAGAGAGGGGAGAAAGGGAAGGGTGGTGAGACAATTGCATAGCTGGATGGAGTGGTTACGGGGACTTAGAGGTTTCACTGCTCTACCTTCTACACATCTTTCAACCAAAACCAAGTTTTCAGCCTCATGCCTCACCCTCATTTTCTACAGGACTTAGTGCCTCTAAAACCTGAGTCTTTCTGTGGTTCTAAAGGGAAAATTGCTCATTTTAAAAAAATGAATATTCTCTTGTAGCATAAACCTGTCATTCTGTTAAGCCCCTACTCTCCATGTTCATAGTTTCTCACATGGTGAGATTTACTTTCCCAGCACAGAATTTCCCAGCACCCCTTGCAGCTTAGGTGACCTAAGTTCCACCTCTTAGACACACCCACATGAAACTCTGACTTGAAAGTCAGCAACATGAGGAAGCAGGTGGAGTTCCGGCATTGGGCATCCATTTTGTTGGTGAGCGCGGTAGGCAAAGAGCTGTGGTGGCAGCAACATCCTCATCAGGCCACTTCCATGTGAAGTTTTGGGCTGGGTTCCTAGAAGCTTAGCCTTGAACTTCTTTCTTTCCAGCCTTCTCAATGAGTCACTGGGCTACTAATAACTCTTAATAAGTTCCTATTCTGCTTAAACTAGCCTGAACGGATTCTGTAGCTTGCAACTAAAAAGAAAGGAAGAAAGCAAGCAGGCAAGCAATCAAGAAAGAAGCAAATTAACTAAGAAATCTGGTACTTGAAAATGGGTTGATGCAAAGATCAGAACTAGAATGTGGAGTTGGGCTTAGTGGAGACAACAGGGCGGAAGGTGAGGCGTCTTCTCTTAGGCACCAAGCACTAGAGCTTGCCAACAGTGCTTTCCTTGGCTGGGTGCTCTCTGACTATGGCCTACAATCTAAGACAGAGAAATGCTCCAAGATGTGGGACTTGCAAAGGCTGAAAAAGCCAACTGCTTCTTACTCTCAAAAAAAAAAAAGCAGCAGCTAGAAACAGGGACTTCAAAGTAGCAGCTTTAGTTGGATACGCCCTAGTTTTTCTCCCATTAATTCAGGGCTCTCTGCAAGACAACTTGGTCAGGCCCAGAGGAAAAGTCCATACTTAGGGGGTTGTGTCCCTACTAGAAGCTATGATTTCAAATGATCTCAAAGCAGAGGACATTGAAGAAGGACCAAGAAAGGACAGACTAATACCAGAAGTAAGAAAAAGGATTCTTCAGACTCACAGACTGTCCACACAGGCTCTTTGGCTACATCTACTTGCACATGCAATGGACAGGAAATAAATAGACCAGAAGCCAACTAAGATTTTTAAGAAACTACATTGTCAAAGACTTCCCAAGCCTGCCTGGCAACAGCCTATGATTTTCATCCCAAGGAAAGGTATTTTCTTCATTACCCATTGAAGATGAATCCATAGGGAATAATTAACAAGATCATCCAGAGGGCAGCTTCTAGAATTGCCAACCATGTAAGTGCCAGGGCTAGATGTCATTGCTATTCCTACTGAGCAGGGTTGGCACTTTGCTATTGATTAATGACAGCTGAGTGTTTCCAAGTCTATTTTTTAAATTGGAGGTTTAAAAATTCTGGTTATCCTGTTTCTTCCCCACCATTGTATAATGTGTGTGCTGGGAGCTGATTAGTCCTTAAGCTTTCAGTAAATAATCGTTTTAAAAATCAACATTATTAGAAACCCTTTCTCTTTAAAATAGAAGATTCTTCAGAAGAAAAGGAAAGACCCCAAAATGAGAAGGGATGTGTTTTCTCTCCCTCCCAACTCAATGCTCCCAGTATAGTTGCTCTAGAGGCCAGTGCAGGTACAAATGAAAATATATCAATTGACTTTGCATGGTGGGGGAAGAGTTTGGGGTAGGCAGTGGAAGATGTGGAAGGAGCTTTTTGACTTTGTAATTAGCTCTGATTCAGAGCTCATACTTCTGCTGATCCTTTTCTCCCCAGAAAGGAAAGGCAACAGAGTTTTATACCAAGGTAACGCAAATCTTTTAAAATTAAGTATCAGAATTCTTGAGATAGGCAAGACTCTTGGCCATTTCTGCCAGTTCAGATTCTTATGCTTTTCCCCCACCCTCATTGGTTTCTTGGTCCCCTCTCCCCTTCTTCTCTTCCTGCTTGCCTCTCAGGAATAATAATATCAGGCGAACCTGGCTAATTGTGCCCATATCCGAATGCAGAACAATTTGGTCTTCATGCTATTCTTCTTTCTTCTTCCAGATTCTGACCTGATCTATCTTTTCACACTTAGTAGCCTATTAAGATATTATACTAAAGACCTTTCCTTCCTAAGAAGAATTCTCATGCAGCTGTTAACTATCCTTTAACCCTTGTCCATGAAGTTACCAAGACTGGTTGCTGTTTTGCAGCCTTTACTTATTGCTGAAGTGACTTGTTTTGACAAAAAGTGATAGATACTGACACACAAAAAATCTCAAGAAATCCAGAAAAGAGCTAAGGTGGAAGTGAAAAATCTGTAACATCCAAAACTCACTATCCACAAGCCATTGCTCCCATGTCTCATGCATGTTCCTCAAACTCCTCTCTCTAATCAAAGGATCACTGGCTGGGCTCGTTAGTGCTGCCTCACTTAATTTTAGGAAAATATAGATCCTGTTTGAGATCCAAGGAGGCATTTTTCAGCAGTAAAGGCCTTCCTTATCCTCATCCAGGCCCACAATATTTGGCAGGTGTTCATAGTTTGTGATTTGGGATTGTAGCTGTTTGCTTCTTTCATTCATGACGGGGAGATTTTTCCTTCTATTTGTGTTCCATTTATTGTTTCCATTCGATTTCCAGGCGTAGATGCTTTTTACTCTGCTGACTTTAACAAGAAGACCTATTTTAAAAAGTAATTATGTTTATGCTCTTAATTTTCTACTTTAAGAAAAAGTTAAGTGGAGAACGTATACAAAATTCTGGTTAAATTTTCACTGTTTCGATGCTTGATAAAGGAGCTCCCCCGAACAGCAGACATTTAAATTCTCAAGGTGGCCTTTCCATGGCACTGGTGTCCTGGTTAGTACTTTCCCAGGGACAGATGGCCTAGCTCCTTGGGAGCTATCACCATGGTTTGCCCATGCTGAGAGAGCGGACCACAAATTACTCCAGCTGCAGGCACTTACACAGCACATAAACAGAGCACAGAGGCTGGTGCCCAAAGGAGAGGAGTTACACCTCAGCTGGAGAACTGCGTGAGCCAGCAGAGAAAGTCAATGTACAGGTTACACACACACACCTCCTGCCTCCACGAGGACCCAGAAGCTTCCCCATCATCCACATGCCATCTTGGGAAGAAGGGGAAGGAGCAATCACTTGAAGGGAGAGAATTGCCTCTGATATGGAATTTGAACATTGAGTTGAGTCACTTAAGCTCTGCACCCCCATCTCCCTTTTTAACCTGGAAGAGAATATGTTTTCCACCAAGTTGAAGTTTATTTCAGCCATTTATAGGAATGGGAGCTTCAGAGCAAGATTAAATCAGTTACAGAAAATAAATAAGCTTCTAAATAAGATTAAATAAGTTATAGAAAATAAACAAGAACATCTGATTTGTAAGGTGTAGATCTTGACCCTGCAACGTCTGTGAGTTTAGCGCCATCTTGCAGCAAGAGGCAGCCTGCTAGAGGGAAAGCAGCACTGGACTGGGAGCTGACCTCTGTTTCCCCCTGGCTCTGCCACTAACTAAATGTGTGACATTGGTTAAGGCACTTAATCTTCTAGTTCTAAATCTCACCAACTCTAAAATAAAGGGGTTGGACCAGAACCATGATTTTTAAGTGTTCTTTTTATTGTGCTTTTGGTTTGTACCTGCAGAGCCCTTTTGTTAAACAAAATCTAAGTTAGATGGCCAGTATATAAACAGATACAGCTGGAAATTACTTGGGCAAAGTGGTGTCTGGGCCACCTGCGTTAGGGCTCTCTTTGAAGACCACTGAAGCCTGTGCTCTCTCTGATCCTTTCTGATTCCAATTTCCAATGGTTTGATTTCTGCTCAAGGCTAGGAGGGGCTGGCAGCAGCAGGAAATAATCCATTCCACGGTCCATGGGCATCTAAAGAGATTGGAGCTAACTTGTCTTTTTGGGGACAAGGTAATTGTCTTAAAGAAAAAAAATCCCCAAGCTTCATGGGGAATGGGGTTCTCTTATTTAGAACCAAAGATAGTTTGAGGTCCAGGACCATGAACTAAAAATTTGGTCACCATTGTATGATTAACATGGCAGAGTAATATCCAGGACCCAACAACAGTATACAGTATGTCATATGTGCCAGGTACTCTGTCATCTCATTTAGTCCTGACTGCACTGCGGGAGGTGAGAATGATCCCATTTTATAAATAATGTTACCAAAGCAGGTTCAGTAACTTGCTCATAGATCACACACTATTACTGGGAATCAAAACTTTAAAAAAAAAAACAAAAAAACATTTACTGTCATAAATAAGATGCTCATATTTATAATCAGTTACTCAAAGCCATGAAAACTTTCTCACCCCACAGAATCTGTTAGAGCATTTTTCTGGCACATGAAATGGACAAAGAAAATTCTTGAGACAAACGATCTGAATTTTAAATACAGATCAAAGTTCCCTGGAGCAGTGAATAAAGCCTATGGGTATCTCAGGGCAGTTTACCAACAGAGCAGGCATCTTCCCCTCCACCTCATGGACTTATATTTTAAGAAGCTCAGCCATTCCAGTCCATGCAGAAAAATACTCTCAGAGGAATATTTACAATGTGGATCTTATATTAAACATTTGGTTTTATATTCTTAAATATTTATAAAAGCATATGTAGAATAAATTTTAGTTCACAAACTGAAGTGTGCAAAACCTATCGATTTCTTTAGTTCCTTAAATCAACTTAATTTTCTAACCCCGAGCCCCCATCCTTCCTCTAAGATGGCAGGGACTTCCAGCTCATCATTATTGGGACCCCCTATGCTGGGGATAGAAGGGTACCTCCTTCTAGGCAAACCAAGAAGCTGTGTCCTCTGGGCCAGACTATCTGCATAGTTACACAGGGCTTTGTGTTCCAGAAAACCCCATGCTTGTTTTAATGCTCTGCTGTTACCGTCTTGAAATTTAAACCAGGGACCCCACATGACCATTTTACCCCTGGGCCCCACAAATGATCCAGCCAGTCCTGCCATGTGTTAAGCCACCACCTCCTCCTCCCCACCAGGCAGAAGCGCTTCTCTTCCTCACACATTGCCACCCAGTGCCTCTGCCCCCTTTTCCTTTAGAGTCTGGGCACTTACCCCTTCAATGACATTAGGCCTTTGCAAAAGACAGGAGGAGCTACAGACTGCAGGCTGCAAGGAAGACCAAAGGGTCTGGTTCCTACTTGAAATGGGAAAAGAAGAGAAAAAGATATGTAAGGAGAAAAAAAACCACACCTTAATATTTCAATAAGCTATTATTCCACCTATAGTTGTGTTTTAATTCATTTTAAGGCATTTTCATAATCAATTTTGATGATGATGTTGTCGTATGAAATGTGTGTCTAGGGCCAGAACCCCAAAACCCACAGCTGTACCCATAAAAAAACAAGGGACCAGAGCTGGTGTTGCTATTAAATAGGGTGACCATATAAATTATTGCTCAAACTGGGACACTTTTGAAAGGGAAGGGAAAGGGGGCTCTATTAATAATGACACCAAAGCAATTAGAGTGAACTGGGACCACCCCAGCTAAAACAGGGATACGTGGTCACCCCGCAGATAAGTGACAGAGCCGAGATTTGAACCCAAGTCTGGGTGACTCCTTCTGTTTTGATATGAATTAGAATGATCTTTGGCCAGCTCAACCAAGTGACCACAAATGCTTTTTCCCACGTCCATTCTGTTGCAATCCTGCTGACATGGCCCAAGACAGACGAGGTTCACAACTGCAGAATTTTATTCATGAGAAGCCCAAGGACTACATTCCTCAGTTGCAACTGGCCAGTGCTCCAGGCATGAATGAGGGAAGTTTCATCTTCAATATTTACTGAAAACAGACACTGAAGTTTGAGAAGCAAATGTAAAGTGCTCATTCCAAAAGCCTCTTTATATACATGTTAAATCAGTTTGTGGGAAAGAGACCACAGAGATTGTTTAAACATTCATACTGATGACACAACTGTTCTAAAATATGCAGTTCCTTGTAGTTATATGTGGAATTAATTGCATATGGAGCAAGTGATCTTTGAAACTGGATTGAAAGGAAATAGATCATAACTCAGTGATATCAACATATATACCATCGTGCCTGGCTTCAGCTTCGCCTCGTTTTTTCTTATCTCAGCCACTGTCTAAAGCCATTGTTTTCTCATTCAAGGCGTCACGGCTGAACTATGTAGCTCTGTGGAAAGAAAAAATAATCATGGGCCAAAATGGATATTACCACTTAAGCACAACTGGAGCTGTTGGGAGTCTTTTGTCTCTTTCTGACCCTGGATTCTGTAGCTCAGTGCACTTCTGAGTGTCTGTCCTTGGTGGAGACCTCAAAAAGCTGGTCCCTCTCTACCCTTGAATTCCATCAGTCAAGCAACAAGTCATTCGGGAGTGCAATTTCCTCCCTTACCACAGAGCAAATTCCAACATTCGTCCTCAAATGAATGGCCCGAAATTCTTAGCAGGGTCTCTTATTAACCACAAAGCAGTTAGATTGCTATGTTTAGAGAGAAACAGCTCCTTATCTGTTGCACTCTACCGGAAATCCAGCTGTTGTCTCCTGGAGATGGTCTTAACGCTGCTCTGCAGCTCCAGCTCCTCTATTATACAATCGTTCCTCCACCAAAGCTACATCAAGCGGTGCAACTCCCCCATATGCCTTGCTCCTGGCAGTAATCGCACTTTTAGTACATCTGTTGTTTTCACATTTCCAGTCCCATTAATTCTTCATTTTCTTTTCCCGTCTTTTTAAGATACGAGGAGTTGAGAATACTCACATTCACTTTGAAGTACCCTCACTTAAACGAGAGATCTGAAAAAAATTGAGACATGAGGCAATCCTAAAAATATGGATGAAATAATGTAAATATCTCTCCAGCTTCTCTAGTCTTCATTAAGATACGCTAAGAGGAAGAAACCGGTTTGCCCTTCTATATTTAATTTGGACTCTAACCTCTTTGAAAACTTCAGCAATATGATTAATTTTAACTTATCTTATGGAATGTCTCTTACCTATAAATAAGTCTATTCATCTTCAGGAGAACATAAATATGCTTCCTGTTTTACAGCTATTTTTTAAATATCTCTTACATGTAATTATAATGAGACCTATTTCCAAGACAATAGCTAAGTATCAGTTACATTTCTATTATGCTCTATTAGTTTCATAGTTGGAAAACTTCAGCAAAAATAAGCTTTCCTGGATGAATATGAATACAATGTTAATCAGCGTAACATGAATAATTCAAAGAGAAAAGATACCCCGATATTTGATCTATCTAGACTAAAAAGAACAAGAAAAGCGGAGAAAGAAGGAGGGGGAGAGGATGGAGACAGAGAAGGGGAAGTAGAGAAGAAGAATTAGAAAGAGGAGGGGGGAGAAGAGGAGAAGATCTTGGGAATTTTTAATTTCAGGCAAAGATGTAGAAAATTCTCTTTATTTATTTTTTTTTTCTAGGCAATCTCCCAAATACTGGAAAATCTGTGGAACAGTGAAAAGAAGATGGGACAGGAGTTGGAAATTTTTTCTCTATTACTTAATTAGTTGAGAAGTAATCTCATAGTGTCAGACTCTCGGCTCCAGAGTCCTAGGCTCCTGAAGGTCCCATGTGCTCACATAAGAAAGTGTTTTGTCCATACTAGCACCTAAACATATTATTGGATGCCTTGAGGCTGATGATGTTAAAAATTATTTTCAGTGTGAACTAACATTCAGATAATGTTTTGTACTTCTATCAATAATATATGTTTCAAATTAGTGATAAAAACAACCTGATAAAGGAGAGATGGCACACTTAGCACTTAAAAATCATAGAGATACAGAAAAAAGTTTCTTATCCAGTATTTCTGGGGCCAAGACTCCCTTCTTATATCTGAACTCACATCTTTAAGATAAAAAAACTGACTCATACATGGAAAATGAATTATCAAGTTTTCCTTCCTAGTCATCCTCCATTGGATGAATGTTCTTCCCATTAGAAGACAAAGGACATGCTTTTCTCTGGAGAAATATCTGCCCATTGATAAATAATGAGCAAATGCAGAACACTTAAAGTGGTGTTCTTGCCAGTAGTGTGAGCTGTGTCAGCACTAACCAGCTGGTCCTTGTCTGTTCTGCAGGCAAATAAAACAGAACTCAGCAGGCATCCAAGTTCCCAAGGATAGGAGACTTCAATTTGCCAGGTGTGTGTACGGGCAGAATGCCCTAGCCCAGGTCATTGTACAGAAAACCTTGCTCATGCACGGCCAGCAAGGCTGGGGAAGCCCTAGGAAGGCAAGCAAAACACGGTTGCTATTTCTGTGGCATAGTTCCTGTCTCTAGATATCTTTGTTCTTCCTTGAATTGGTAAACAAGTGTTCACGGAGCCAATGGGAGTCATGAAAGACAGTTGGAATGAAGGGTGGTTCAAGAGTTGTGATTTCTATGGCTCATCAAGTAAACGCAATTATTTCAGTAAGCAAATGTGCATGCAGAGGAACGGAGAATGGGGAAGGTAGGGATGGTGAGTGAGGAGTTCCAAAGAACTGCCACCTCTTCCCGTTTGCTACTACCTGCAGAATCCAGGAATGAAGATCATATTTATTAACACACTTTGCAGGCAAAGCTTTCAGGTATTAGCATGTAATTATCATGTAGCATATCATGGACAATTCTCTTTGGTTTTATCTAATCCAGCAAGGTGAACTGGAATGATAGTGATTTTCTAGATAATTCAATCCAATGGAGTAATACTTTGGAGTTGTGCGGTGATGTCAGGGACCTTGCAGCTCCTGCGTTAGAACCAAGTTACATGGGAGACCATGTTTAAACAATGTCCTTTAAGGAATTCAGTAACCAAACCCCCCTGGACAGGAGCCAAGACAAGCCTGTTTAATGCCAAATTCCACTAGAGTGGGTCATGTTATTGGATGGCTCAAATGAATTTGGGCCAGGAAAAAGGGCCTCCTTTCCCTCAATAGTTGTTTTTTTGTCTGAATGATCCAGATAATTGCTTTACTTTTCAATTTCCTTTGTCTGCATGGAGTAGAGAGGGAGCCTTCTGTTATAATAGAATCATTACCTGTGATACTGGGAAATCATTCTCTTAAAAATTTGTAACTTTTACATATATATCAGAACCACCTCATTGCACATGGTTATCTATTCTTTTATACATTAATTCATTATTTGTTCATTATGATTCATTCACCAAATATTTGTTGAACAAACAAAAGATAAATTATCCTTGTGTCCCTGCCCATTTATTTGAGAATCTCTAATAAGCTGAAAAATCTTTCAGGTATTACAAAGCACCAGGAAAAAGAAAAAAAATTGTAAAAGTTCCCCTGTAAATACTATGTTTCCTTGAGAACAAAAATATACTTACAAAGCAAGTCTATTGTTTGAAGCCTTCATGGTGCCTTTTGTTGAAGAGATTTCAAACATTAACATTTAATCTTGACAACATTAGTCTCAGAAAAAATAAATTGTATCTCCCTTTGAAGACTGGAGAAGTAGAAACCTGTATATTGTGACTTTTCCTAAATCAATTATAATTTAGATCCAAGCTGCCTGTCTCTCATCTGCTCAATTTATCAAGTCATCTTGTAGAGTACTAAAATATCATGAAGTGAGGCTTCATGCAAAGTGGGGTTTTCTTTCTGTCTTACCCCTCCCTTGTTTCTGCTCTCCCAATCTCCTTCCCAAACCTTAGCAGTTCATCTGGAAAAGAAGGTATATTGGTCAGCCAAGGGGGTGCTGATGCAAAGGACCAGAAATCTGTTGGCTTTTGTAAAGGATATTTATTTGGGGTAGAAGCTTACAGTTACCAGT
This sequence comes from Cabassous unicinctus, assembly GCA_029593785.1. Classification (NCBI taxonomy): domain Eukaryota; kingdom Metazoa; phylum Chordata; class Mammalia; order Cingulata; family Chlamyphoridae; genus Cabassous; species Cabassous unicinctus. Next base: position 41,303 of record JAQZBX010011354.1, read on the forward strand.
CCATAGAGCATAAGTTACTTCCCTCACCAAAGTCTGTTGCCACATGTTGGAGCAAGATGGCTGCCAACATCTGCAAGGGTTCAGCCTTCCTCTTCCTCTTAAGGCTATGTGATTCCAGCTTCTTCTAATCTCAGCTGAAGGCTGGGATAAGTCTCATCTCCCTTTCGGGGCTTGTTTCTCTCCAGGCTCAGCTGCTGTTCTCTCCACAAGGTCAGCTATAGATTATCAGGCTCTCTCTCTTCCTGGGGCTTCTGCTGTGTGTATGGAGCTGTCTCTATTCCTCTGTGTTCTTCTTTTGTGTGTTTACTTCCTGGGGCTCCAGCATCAAAAACTCCCTCTCTCTCCTCTGCCATGGTGTTTTCTCTGTGAGTCCCCGCCCTCTGGGACTACTGACGTGGCCCAATCAAAGTCCTGATCATATGCAAATATTCTCGCTGTCCTGATTTTGTGATAATCAGGGTAAGCTAAACATTCGCTATATTAGAAACCATGCATGTGTCCCCAGACCTAGTTTTTCTCCCTAGGTCTGGTTTTTAGAATGCTGGTGATAAACTAAGCCTGATTTATTATATGACCATCCTGTATGGGAAAAGACTATAACTTTGGGTATCTTTGGTCAACCTTAAGAGATATAGCAGGGGAAAGGATGTGGCTTGGGTGGTTGGGCATCCATATCCCATATGGAGGGACCTGGGTTCGATCCCCGGGACCTCCCCATAAAAATTAAAAAAAAAAACAAAACATATAGAAGGCGCATGGGCCACCAGACCCCATGCGTGGGTGTGCCATCAGGCTCCGTCCACGGGTGCACTGCCAGGCTGCGTGAGCAGTGAGCTACCAGGCCCCATGCGTGGGTGCGCCGCCAGACCCCATGCGCAGGTGCGCGCCTGGCCCTGCCAGCAGTTGGGCCCTCAGGCCCCGTCCGTGGATGAGTCGCCAGACCCTGTGTGCGGGTGTGCCATCAGGCTCCACAAGCCATGCAGCAAGATAATGACATAACAGGAGACTGACACAAGGGAGACCCAAGACGAGATGAAGGTGGTAGGATGCCTCTCTCCCACATCAGAGATTCTGAGGATCGAATCCCAGTGAAGACGGGAGGAGAAGGATGAGAAGGGAGGGCAGGAAACGGACACAGAGAGTTGCCCAGTGAATGGACACAGAAACAGCAAAAACGGTGGGGGCAGGTGGGGATGGATAAAAGTAAATAAATAAATAAATAAATCCTTAAAAAAATGTATAGAGGAGGATAATACGGACTACAGTTAGGAGTAACACTTTGACGATGCTCTTTCATGATTTGTTAACAAATGTTTCACAACAATGCAGGGTGTTTGTGGGGGAGTGATGTGTGGGAGCCCTGTATGATGTTATGCATGTTTTGTAAGATCACAATGTTTACTGAACACTTACAGTTTATGCATGTTGATGTATGAATGATATACTTCAATAAATTGTTTTTTTTTTAATTAAAAAAAGCCCTAATCATAATTTAATCAAGTAAAAGTGAAACCTCTGAAGTTAATACAATCTAATATGCCCAGAGGAACAGACCAGTTTACAAACATAATCCAATATCTATTTTTGGAATTTATGAACAATATCAAACTGCTACAGAAGGCAATTTCAAACTTGAGGGTAAACCATGTGTTGTCTAAATTTTTCTGCTAT